>CM065053.1:65667816-65835316 GCA_032883995.1 Coronaproctus castanopsis
ACAGTAACAGTACTAATAGTAATAATCATAATAAAAGTAGGAGTAATAATAGTAGTACTAATAATAATAATAATAATAATAATAGTAGTAGTAGTAATAATAGTGATAGTAGTAATAATAATAATCTAAATTCAGAAAACCTTTCGTTCACAGATTTACTAATCTTCCTAAGAACATTCAATATTAATAAAATATTATCATGTTTCAAAAGAGTTATAAATAAATTTAAAGAAATCGAAAATTGTGATGTTTTCACTAAGATTGCATCAATTTTAGAAATTATAATAAATGACTTCGCTTAACAGCTAGTAAGCATATAAAAGTAATAGCGTGGAACTCCAATTCCATTAGATACAAAATTCTTGAGCTTAGCAATCTGGTGCGTGAGAAGCGAATTGACATAATCTGCCTAAGCGAGACAAAGATTAACGCTAATTTTAATTTAAATTGTCCAGGTTACCAAGTATATAGGCGTGACCGAAATGAGAAAGGAGGCGGTGTAGCACTACTTGTAAGCAGCAGACTACTTCATTACTCTCTACCTGCTCTTGCGCTAAAGAGCATTGAGGCTGTAGGTGTTGCTCTTGAGGTTGAAAATGATACAATTTACTTCTATTCTGTTTACTCCCCACCAAATAGTGCTCATTTCGAACATGATATAGCAATGCTTATGCACTCGGAAAATAAAGTTATAGTTGCAGGCGATTTTAATGCCAGAAACACCGTTTGGAATTGTTACACTAATAACAAGTCGGGTAAAATCTTATTAGATTTATCATTTAACAAAAATTTCACTGTTCTCTCTCCAAAAGAACCCACCTATATCCCACCTGCCAATCAAATGGGACCCAGTGTAATAGACCATGTATTATGCAAGCAATTTCCATATGTCACAAAACCTATATCTCTTACCTGTCTAAGTTCCAATCATAATCCAATTTATTTTGAAATTAATAAATCTTTCGAACAGGTGCCTGAAAAATATGTATATAGTTTTCGGCATGCGGACTGGAATAATTACAGAAATTATATACGCAACACACTAAAGATATCTACACGTCCTCACTCTCCCAGCGAGATTAATAATACTGTCTCATTTCTTAATAATGTTATCCTAAGATCCTCACAACTACACATCCCGCAGAAAGCACTTGACACTAACCCCATGACTATTCCTTATAGCATAAAAATGTTAATAAAAATTAAAAATCTATTTAGTAAGCAGCACCAAAAGTATAAAACAACTCGACTAAAATCAATTCTAAACTTCTTAACACGTTTAGTAAAAACTAAGCTCTTAGAACATCGTAATGATGTGTGGAATAACAAATTAAAATCATTGTCTACCGAGGACAAAAGCCTCTGGAACATTACGAAGAATTTCGCGCGCGTACATGTTAATATCCCGCCAATAACGTACAATAAAGATATTGCATATTCTGATAAAGATAAAGCTGAATTCTTAGCTCACCATTACTATCAAGTGCATAATCAAAACACAACCTCTCCTCCATATCTCATACAAAAAAAGTTGAGCTCACTGTGCGTAAATATTGTAGCGCTCCGTCAGCATCTGACTCATTAATTAAGCTCGCCACACCAAAAGAAATAAATTATTTCATAAAAAGACTTAAATGCAAGCCATCCACAGGACAAGACTTAATACACACATTAATGCTCAAGAACCTGCCTAAAATAGCCATAGTATACTTGACAAATATAATTAATGCTATTATAATCACTGGTCATTACCCTAAAATATGGAAAACTTCAACTGTTATTCCCATTCCAAAAGTGGGGAAAGATAGTTCATTACCCAAAAATATAAGGCCTATTAGTTTAATCAGTAACATTAGTAAAATAGCTGAAAAAGTAATACTTCAAAGATTAAAACAATTCTCAGATGAACATAGTATTATAAACGAAACCCAGTTTGGATTCAGACCCCAACTCTCAACCGTCATGCAGCTAGCGCGCCTTACTGATCACATTCTTGATCAGTTTAACCTGAACAAACATACTGGACTATTGTTATTAGATGTAGAAAATGCATTTGACACTACGTGGCACAATGGCATAATATACAAAATGATTTATTATGGCTTTCCCAAGCAACTTATAATGATCATGAAATCGTATCTAACTGATAGGCAGTTTATTGTTAAGGTAAATGATACCTACTCTAGTACTAAAACACTAACAGCTAGAGTTCCACAGGGTAGTATCTTGGGACCCTTCCTATATATTTTATATATTAATGATTTGCCTCGGCTGAGGGATGTTGATACATCTCTTTACGCCGATGACACTGCTCTATTTACAGCTTCCTATCGAATCGATACAATAACAAACAGACTCACCAAAAGTTATTACAAAATATACAAATATTACACAAAGTGGAAAATTAAAATTAACACCGAAAAAACGGAAGCTATACTATTTACGAGACGCAGGCCGCAAATAACTCACCACATTGAAATAAGCAACAGGCAACTACCGTGGAAACCTCGTGTAACATATCTTGGTCTTACAATGGACAAGCGACTATCGTTCCATGAACACATTAAACACATCACGGACAAAGCGCACTCCCGATTATATAAAATTTTCCCCATTTTTCACAAACGCTCTAAAGTTAGTATTAAAAACAAACTAATAATATATAAAGCATACATACTCCCGATATTATTATACTCTTGCCCAATTTGGTCCGGTGTTAGTAATTCCACCTTAAATAAATTACAAATTGTTCAAAATAAATGTCTGCGTATTGTACTTAATGCCCCTTAACTAAGATAACTGACATGCATGCAGCTCTTTATCAGCGTACTATTCCTGAGCTAGTACAGGAACAAGCAGATAGGTTCTACAGCAAATGCCAGACTAGCCATTACCCTATCGTACAGCGAATTGGAAACTATACTCGCGACTCGCTGACCAGAAAATATAAAAAATATAAACACAAAAGAATTAAACATTCGCTTCTCTAGCACCAGATTGTCGAACTACTTAAGTCGTTATTAATAAGTCTCCATTCTCGTGTAATCTATTATATCAGTATTTCTCTCTTCTATCCGCTTATTTATTCGTTTAACCTGAATATAATTTGTATAATTTTACCCATATCCTTAATGTACTATTAAGATCAAACTATAATTAATTAATTTCTCTATTTTCGGCTACGCAGGGTTTTTAGTTGTATGTTTTTCCCTGTATAATTATTGTATAATTATAAAATAAATTTTAAGTTTTCTTTGTACACTATTTCCTAAGACGCGTAGTAAGAGCGTTAACGCTGCTCGGTATGCGCATTTTTTATTTACTTATTATTTGCTGATGTATAAAAACATAAATATACTTTATTGAATTGAATTGAATTGAAAGAAGCTGCCTAAGTTTAACTTAGATAAACATCACTCTTGTTACAAAGGTACTGTTTCTCGAGCCAGAAACAAATCCCGATACAGATTAGTTTCTAATAATAAACTATACGGTTTATCATATAAAATTGCTTTTGGTCGACTCGGATAATCTTTAGTCATTCCCAAAATTGAGTCGTATCTCTCAATCGAACTGAGAATTAATCATATCTGAGATCAAATCTATAGGTACATAGTAATTTTAGGTATACCAGGCAGTCAAGTTCTGAAGATACAGATTATTTCAATTTCAGTGAATTAGAAATAGTTATAGTCAGTTAAAAAATTATGTTACGCCTAGATTAGACTGAATTAATAATAATGTCTGTAAAATACCGTTTGATTGCATCCATACTATATGGTGGATATGTATAATCGTTTATTAGAAAAACAGATATTTCCAGCTTTCTGTCGTTTTGGCAGATTAAAACGTTTGACTAAGACCAGAAGCCGCTAAAATATATAAAAGATTGCTTAAATTTCGATTGACAATGTACATTACTAGCACTCATGCGCAGTTTGGTTTTACTCCTGGATTGTCCACGGAAATTGCCTTAAACACATTTATGTATCAAATCAAAATAACAAAACCGTTATATCTTTGGACTTATCTAATGCCTTTGACAATGTTTTACATAGTATAATATTACACAAGCTCAAAATTGATTTACCAGAAGACTACTGGCTGTATAATATACTGGTCGATTACTTAGATAGTCGTAATATATATTATTGCTATGGCAGTAGTTGTATTTCATCGAACTGGAATGAAAGGTGTACCACAAGGTTATGTTCTGGGACATTTACTTTTCAACTTCTATATTAATAATATATTTGCTATAAATCTACCATCGCTATATATTCAAGCTTGCAGATCGAGTTCTTATTGGAAATCAATCTTCTTATGCCTTAGAAACTACGAGGTCGTCATTTCATAAATTGGAGTTAGCACTGAACCCAAAGAAAAACTGTGGTAGTACCAATCTGTTATGATCGTAGACAAACTGAGCTGACCATGAAAATTGGTATAAATGATATTCAACGGGTGAAATCTTTTAAGATGCTCGGTATTTATATTGATGACATGCACATCTATCGCATATTGAAAATCTAGTCTTGCATACACTTAACAGACTACGACGAACGGCTGGAAATCTATATATATATATATAAACACGATCATAATGCCAGTTGTTATGTATGCGTCTACAGTTTTCTTCCATAAAATGAAGAATAAATATTTTATTACCCGTTTAAGACAAATACACAGACTTTCATTTTTTTTTCTGACTATAGCATATCGTACAGTATCGTATATGGATTTAACAGTGCTCGTGGGTGTACCACCAATTGATCTATTAATGGAAAATAGATATGTAGAGTACTGTTTAAAGCAAAATAAGTATTACACAGATTGCTATTTAACAGTTAATGGTGGTATGCTTCACTTTGGTGATATTGCCAAAAAAGATTTTTTAATGTTTACAATAAATATATGCTTTCAAAATAGCAGATGGTTTGGAAAGCTGTATCAGAAAAAGGCTTAAAGCAATGATATACTTCAGTTCAATCACGTTTGGTAGATAATTTTGAACCAGACGGGACGTGGAAAATTTAACAAATATCTTTTTCGAATCAATGTTAAAACAGACAAACGACGTGACTTCTGTCAACAGGAAGATCTACTAAATGATTGTCGTGGTATCTCTGTTGACATCCTATCTGATACTTCAGTATTAAAAAATCCAGACTTAATAACCAGGGAATGGGGATCCTGGTTAAGAAGATTTCAGCATAATAAATTTTCAAAGCATACTGTTTCTAAGTATTCTAATTTTTACAATAATATATTAAACGTAATCTCAGTAATACTTGTATAATGTTGACTATGTACAGTTTAGTCT
This sequence comes from Coronaproctus castanopsis, assembly GCA_032883995.1. NCBI lineage: Eukaryota > Metazoa > Arthropoda > Insecta > Hemiptera > Monophlebidae > Coronaproctus > Coronaproctus castanopsis. Next base: position 65,673,140 of record CM065053.1, read on the forward strand.
CTTTAGGAAGCTACAACAAAAAAATTTTATGTTTTATTAAAAATTATTTTTCCTCTCTATTTCATATATTATATAATCTTCTCAATGATGTAATCTTAAGTATTATTATTCAAGCTAGATTTGAAAATATACGTTTACTATAAAAATTATATCTACCTGTATATATTATACAATCCTCGTTAATATTATCCGTTAGATAAATATTTATAATTTTTATATGAAACAATTTCCAACTCGATGTTTAAGAACTATATATATATATATATATATATATATATATATATATATATATATATATATATAAATATATATATATATTCAAAACAACCATGTGTCGTCTATCGACACTTCTCCAGGATAATTCCCTTCACGGGAGGCTTATATTGCGCAACTGAAACTACTCCATCTCGAATCGACGAATAAGAATTCATGTACCCATCCTATTTATCGGACAATGGATCATTCGTGCGCAACAGATAATCTATTTCCACGGTGTTTGATCGAATTTTCGTGATTTTGTTCAGCTGGTTATTATTAAATTCTCAATACAATTAACCGTAGTAGTCGAAAAGGCTAAAAACTCGTGTAACCTGACAAATATTCTTTAGTATTGATTTTTTAATTTTTTTTTTTTTATTTTTTGATAAAATCATGGATCGCCGATTAGGAGAAAGTAAGCAATATTTTTTTTTTTAAATTACTTTACTTCAGTTTGTGTCGAGCGTTTGTTGTGGCTGTTTGTTCGTTCGGGTGTTCGGTTTCCGGGGCGGAGGTAAGTAATTTTGTCTTACTCCTCCCGATTATTTTCGTGCGTTCCACATAAATTTTGGAATAGTACTTTTTAATATTTTGATTTTTAAACTTTTTTTGACTCTTTTGGTTTATGGGTTTTTATTATTAAGCACGTTATTTTGTCTATTTATGTTTTTACCGCTCGCGAATTGGACTTCCCGTTGGGAAGTTATTGATTTTTAAACTTTTTCTTAACTTTTTTAAGTAGTGTTGAATAGTTCGGTGTTTTTTTTTTTGTTTTTTTTTTTAATTTCACCATGGCCGACCTAGAAGCTCTAGGTCGGCTATTTAAAAATGTGGTTGACTTAACGTCAACCATTAAATCGCAATTTGGAAACAAAAGTGTCTCTAAGCCCCAGAAAAGGGCAGTTATTAATTCTGCTGATGAAATCTGCAAGAAGATGGCAGAGGCCATTATCTTAGTTAAAAACGTTGATAAAATATTAAAGGCGAAGGTGACGGATGTGCAGTCAGCAGTTTCTGCTGTATTGCACACTCCTAGTGCACGTTCGACTGGTGTACTCTTCAGGGATGCACTAGTCTCACAAAAGAAGAAGGCAGTTTTGCCTAAGAACAAAATAATTTTGAAATCGGAAGATGCAGGGAAGGTCCTTAGTCAGCTTAAGGCAAAGGTCTCCCTGACAAAAGAAAAAATCAATGTATCGTTTTTTAAGAAGATCAATGATAAAACTTGTATAATCAATACAGCATCCAAAATAGATTCAACTAAGCTTGTAACTATTATAAAGGAACGGATCCCGGAATGTACGGTTAAGGATGAAAAGCTCCTTAACTCCACAATTTTGATATTCCACGCAAAAAACAACACGGAACGTGATGTTAAAAATCATTTTGAAGAACTTACTGGATCTGCACCTTTGAGTGTTACCAAAATCAGCAATTCTCGTGGTGCGAGAATTTATTTAAATCTTACCCCTACTCAATATAAGCTTCTGCCTCAGGGAGGCAGAATAAGGATTCAATGGGAATCGCTGCCGTACGTTGACGCTGTCAACCCAAGGCAGTGTAAGTCTTGCGGAAAGTTTGGTCACCCGGAGAAGTATTGTCAGGCAACTAATACATACAAGGAGTTCCATGCTATGTGTAATGATAATGGTGCTTGCTCTATTTGCACCTTTAATAATGTTAAGGCTTCCTGCTCTTGGCAGGAATTAGATAGCAAGTTATCCGATAAGAGTAGCGTTGGTTTAGCGATCAAGAGCATTGATCACACTACATTCAGCAAGAGTTGCCCTTGTTTGTTTAAGGCACGTGAAGACATGAGGGCAAAGATAGATTATGGAGCAAATTAATTGCTCATATATTAATATAGGTAATTTTAGTGCCTGTTAGGCACTATTTTTAAGAAATTTTTATACTGATAATTTTGATGTGTGTGCTCTGGTAGAGCCTTATGTGAGCAATGGGGTAATCCCTTTAAAAATCAATTATGTGTCTTATATCAATAACAGGGTTGCTGTTATTGTAAAGTTAGATATTCCACATTCCTTGGTATGCAGTAGATTTAATCAGATTTCCCTCAAGATAGGTAAATATATTTTTACATGTGTTTATTTTTCACCCAATAAGTCTAAATCATATCGTCTAACTGTACTTGACCAGGTTTTAGGGCAACATCCAAGTAATGTCCATATTATTGTTGGAGATTTTAACATTCGTCTACCAGTGCTGGAGCCTCATGTTGGGGAAAGCAGGGACTCTGTTGATTTCAACGAGCTTCTTGCCTCTGGTGATTTGGTAGTTATGAATGGTAGCGAGTTTACATTCGTTAATTATAATGGTAAAAGTATTATAGATTACTTGTTGGTTTCTGCCAGAGCAACTCATCTTATAAATTATAAGTTAGTAGAGATGGATTTGACATTCCATCATAGTTTTATTTTTAATTTTAAAGACATCATCTGTCGTCGCCCTCTTAGACAACTTTACAAAATTGAAATGGATCAGTTTGTAAATTGTCTCAGTTGTTTATTTATTAATAAGTTAATTACAAATGTTGAAAGTTGTCTGTCAGTTGGGCGGCTACATTTTTTGATTAGTCAACTCAATAAGTATCTGTTTGAGTTGATTAGTAAATGTTCAGTTCCTGTAGCTTCACCTAAGATTGACTGGTGGAATGACAAATTACAGAACCTTAAAACAAAAATTAATCTTATACGGAAGAAACTCTCTAAGTGTAAGGACTCCTTTCGTATATTTCTGTATAAGAATGTGCTAAAGGAGCTGAATAAGCTATATAAAAATGAAATTTTAAAAGCTAGATTCCAACATTGGAAGGACTTTGTTAGTGCTAGCACTGCTTGGGGTAGACCATATAAAATGCTGTTTAAGCATAGGTCTGATGTGTTACTGCCAGATATTAGGGCAGGCAATCAGACCATGGTCTCTGAGCATGAAAAACTCAATGCTTTATTAAATTATTTTTTTCCATCTAAAGTTGATTCTCCTTTGATGGTGCTTCCTGTCGGTGGCTGTAGTTCTCCTATTGTTGATTCTGATAAGATCTCAGATATTGTTAAAAATTTGCGTAATAGGAAAGCACCTGCTGATGACAGGGTTAGTAATTTACTGGTTAAAAAAATCCATTCTATTTTTCCTTCACTGTTGCAAACTTTATTTCAAAAATGTTTAGATTTTGGTCTTTTCCCGGATTGTTGGAAGTCAGCATGTTTAAAGCTACTTGCTAAGCCGAGCAAAGATCCTTCTGAGTTGTCAGCTTATAGACCTATCTCCTTGCTTAATTGCATGGGGAAGGTAAAAGTTATCAATGGAATGCTACTTCAGGAGATTACAGTTATGGGCGTTTTGCATCACCACCAGTTTGGTTTTCGCTCAGGTTTATCAGCTGAACATGCAATTTATACTTTAGTTTCAACAGTGGAGCAGTACATTTCTGATGGCTGCTCTGCTGTTGTTATATCTTATGATGTTAAAGGTGCTTTTGACAATTGTTGCTGGTCAGCAATTGTTGATATACTTAAAAATAATAGCATTAACCCTTTTATTACAAATGTCATTATAGATTACTTTAAGAATCGTTCTGCAACACTTAAGCTTGGGTCGTCAGCTGCTACAAGAACACCTACATGTGGAGTTCCTCAGGGGTCGGTCCTTGGACCGACTTTATGGAACATTTTATACTCCACTGTACATCACAGTGTTGAAAAATATTGTTTTAATGTAAATTCCTGTTGTCAGCTTGTTTCGTATGCTGATGATCTATGTTTAGTGTTCAAAGCAGAAAGATCTTCATCTCTGCCGCTTCTCACTTGTATTTCTAAATACTTGGAGAGTGTGGTTGCGGAGTTAGGACTAGTGTTTTCCCCTGCAAAGTGTCAATTTTCTGTGTTTGGCAATGATGCATTCATTACCCAGATCAGAAGTCTGGAATTATTATCTGATTCCAGCATACCATATACTTCAGAATTGAAATACTTAGGAATTATTATTGATAAGAAATTATCTTTCATCCCTCATTTTCAGTATGTTTCTAGTAAGTGTAGTGATATTTATAATAAGTTACTGCGCTTACAGAAGAATGCTTGGAGTTTATCATTTAGAGAACGTCTGATACTATACAAAGGCCTCATTCAGGCCCACTTTGGCTACGGCGCAGCCATTTACGTTAATAAAAGAATTATTGCTCTAGCTAACAAGCAGCAAAGGAAGTTTCTACTTCGAATTGCTTCCTTGTACCGGACTACACCTACCTCTGCTGCCTGTGTTCTCTGTGGAGTGCTGCCACTTGATTTATTTCTTGTTGGTAGGGCTCTCGTTGGTGAGCACAGGCTCAAGAGGGGTGTGTGGTACAGATTTCAAGCATTCGAACCTGCTAGATAGATTCTCAGTACAGTCTATGTGTTACCGTGAGCTTAAAAAGTATATTTCCTCCTTATTAATTGCGAAGTGGCAGTGCAGATGGGATGAAGCTCAGACTGGTAGGAAGACTTATGCCTTCCTGCCTGATATTTCTTTGCGATTGAAGATGTTAGCATTTGATGTTAACTTTTATAGTTCTCAGGTGTTGTCAGGTCATGGCAGGTTTGGTTCCTACCTTCATAGGTTCCATCTTGTTAGTGAACCTCGCTGCACCTGTTGTAACTTGGGTGAAATAGATGATATTCATCATACACTGTTTATTTGTCCCGCATTTGATTCAATCCGTCAGAAACACAACATTAGACCTACTGATGTATTTCCTGTTGGCAGGAAAGTTAGGAATTTCCTTTTGCTTGCTGAGCAGGTCATGTTAAAATTTAAAATTTCTTAATTTCTCGGCAGTCTTCATCTGATTGTAGCGGGGTCAATGGTTCTTGTTCTTAGTTATTCATATGTGCATATGTGTATGTACATGTCTTTTTATGTATATTATGTTTACTTAATTATAAGTATGTAGTTAAATTTAATAATCTTTTTTTCCTTTTTTTCTTAGGTATGAGTTATACCTTTTAAGATAAGACTATTTTTTAATATTTTTTCTTACCTTATGTTTTTATTTTTTTTTTTAATTTTTGTACAAACTCAATACTATTTACTTGATGGTAGAAGGGACTATGTATTCTCATCCCTTCTTCCATCACAATAAGTTAGTTTTAAGTATGGAGGTCTCTTTGTTTGTGTCGGGACCTCTATTTCTCCACTTTAACTCCCTTTTTTTTTATTAGAGGGAGGGGGTTTTAGTGGGTAAAAATCCCACACGCTGATTTTGGTTCCCTTGTAGTGCAATCTATGTGCACTGCAGCAATAAAAACAAAATTCTTATATATCAGTGTCTTATGAAGATTTTCCCCCTCCCGCTTAAAAAAAAAAAAAAAAATTACTTTACTTAGTTATCTATTTATTTTCGGTTTTATACGTGTGTTTTGATTTTCAATTTGTCAATTATTTCTAGTTAAACGACCAAATCTTACTTTATCTGAATGAGCCAAGAAGGAGAAGATAATTTCGAATGTGAAAACTTCGTCTCTTCAAATAGTGAATACAAATCTTAGATTATGGAACTTTCTCAGGAACCTACTTAATCTAATTTAGGTCAAAACCAAAGGGGATCTACTGAGCATGATTCCAAGAATGGTCATTCAGAAGCAGGTTCTTCTGAGATAAAGGATAAAAATCCTGTAATAAAGTTATCTAAAAGTCTATCACGGGAAAAAATAAATATAAGTGATCGAGATGGCGAAGCATGTAGTCATATAGAAATACAAACAGTCTGTCTAAAAATTTCTAACTACAACTTAATAGCGGCGTGTATATAAACAGACAGCTTTAACGTGAAATGTATGAACTGCTGTTGTACAAATTTATGCACTCTTAGGTTCTTACTACGGGAGACTTTAATTAATCTGTCAGTGAATGTACTACGTTAAATGTCCAATATGAAAAACTGGCTAAGCTTAAAATTTTATTGAAATCAGTGATTATACTAAAAATCCAGGGCAAAATATTTGATTTGGTCTTAGTCAATTTGGCTCTTTAAGATTAGTAATTCAATTGACACCTTGGTATCGGAAGATAACTATCATCCGGCTTTAGAAATTACTGCCCATCGATATTCATTAGCCCGATTACGTCATTACTTATCCGGTATACAAGTTTGAAAAACTTAACAAATCTTCTACCGTTAGACTCGACTGCGACATATAATATTACTAATCCGAATGAGGTAACACATTTTTCTATACTCCGGTTTATACTACGCTTGATAGAGTTGTACCTAAAAAATTAGTTTCCAAATTTAAGTATCTTCCGAAACTTGATTTAAAACGAAATGTATGAAATCTTCTCGAAGAATCGGCCATGCTTATTACATTAAATTTATTAAAAAAAAAAAAAAAAAAAAAAAAAACTGATTCGGTTAACGTTCCGAAATTATATTATTAAAATTGAAAGAAATATTCAAAATAATCTGAATTCTAGTCGTTTGTGCAAAATAAAAGAGACACTTGTGTGAATATCAGATACCAGTTACATTGAAACTAGAGCTGTGTAAGCAATTTGCCTCGTGTTGATAATTGATAAAACCCCGCTGAAAATGTGTTGGTCTCGGCTGTTTGCATTCCAGTACGGAAAGTACTTGAAAAGGTTGACGAAACGTATTGAGTAGAGCTGTAGAATGGATGCTGTTCAAAGATTGTAAGGGAACTGTTTGCCTATTGAGAATATCTGCGAAGCATAGTCATACATCTAATTATTGTGCGGTGATTTCAGAGTAACGACTTTTCCATAATAAGTGTATTTGTCGAAAGCGGGATTGTTTCAATTGATTTATATGAGATTTCCAAGAAAGCGTTTGATCAAAAAGTGTGCGAGATAACGAACAGAGGAAGCAGCGAATAGTTGATTGCCATCTAGTTTAATAGGTATCTTATAGTTGCATTTCAGATCCAATCAAAAATGAATAATTGTTGTCTTAGCAATGGAAATTTGAAGGTGATTTTTCCTGTATGCTGTATATGTGATTCAGCCATTATTCGGTTTTACATTTTTCAGTGTACCGCGTTTAAGACGAGTATCACATTCGGCCGTCCACCAAGGGACTAATCTCGCAGTGGATTAGACATAGGAGTAAATTGCTGTATCGAGAAGAGTCAAAGTAAAGCAATCCACAATACATCGTAGATAAGTCCACGGAGATAGTATTGATCAATAAAACGAGATCGGTCAGTTTTCCTATAATTCTAGCGCGTTTGAAGATACACACTAATATCAGTGTACTATAAATTTTGTAATGAAAATGTACGCCAAACAAAAATTTAGTCAGACATTATGAATAAATATGTTAGTTGAAACAACATAAATATATGCATATTAAAAACCTTTACACCGCTCTAGAGATATTTACACATAAGCAACTCGGATAAAAAATAGAAAACCAACTTCTATTGGCGCGTTGTATATGGGAAGTTAACCCGTAAAACAAATAAGCGAGCCGATTCATATTCTTTACGACTATTCGTTATTTCGTTCAAATCTCCTGTGTGATGTAGATTTAAGAACGAAAACATTTGAATTCATCGCCATGTACAGTTAAACACAGAGAACAATATGTTTCTTTTCTTGGTGAAATTTGTACGAAATCGTGTGTTTATTAAATAAGTACTTGATTACTAAAAATAGATGAAATCACTAAATTTATTTAATTATGCGAAGCTTTTCGGCATTTACGCCATTGTCAAGCTATATTCAATTAAAATTAATTATATAAAAACATAAAATATTAATTTAAAACTAAGTTTACAATTTTACACAAAAATGAATTATAAATACTTAAAACTATCTGACAATGACAGTGGTAAACAACACCATCAATTATCAGTAATATAAAATTTACAGAACAGTAGCTAGAAAATAATTATTTTATAACAATATGTATTTGAACAATGAAAAATATATATTTATGTAATTAAAAAAATCAATAGTTAGGAATAATATTTTTATAATATACTTTTTAAAAAAAATTTAGTATAAAAAATAATATACAATTAATAAATTGTCTAAAAGAAATAAAGCTTCAGAACAGTGATATACTAATATCATTAGATGTAGTTAACATGTATAACAACATTCCTACAGACAAAGTAATAGAATATATTAAGAATAACAATTTAAATCATAATATTCATAAGGATCATTATATAAGAATATTGGAGACAGTACTAAATCAAAATTATTTCCAGTTTCAAAATAAATATTATAAACAAAATAGTGGTTTAATTATGGGATCTCCATTATCACCCATTCTAGCTGATATTTATATGAACAAATTAGAAAATAACATTAAAAATAATAATATATTTAAAAATAATGCTAAATTATGGAAAAGATATGTTGACGATATTTTAATAATATGGAGTAATAATGATGAGAATGATCATAAGTTGAATAGTTTTGTATCCAATCTAAACAATTATAATAAAAACATACAATTTACATTAGAAATAGGAGGTAAAATAATAAATTTTCTAGATTTAAAAATTAACATTATTAATCAAAATATTGATATAGATATATACAGAAAGCCTACACAAACAGATACATTAATACCAAAAGATTCATTTCACCCAAAAATGCATAAATTAGCAAGTTTAAGAAGTCTTATCAATAGAGCAAAATCAATTTTAACAGACAAGGATAAATTGAATAAAGAAAAAAACATTATAAAACAAATAGCAATAAGAAACAAATATAACCCTAATATAGTTGATCAAATATGGAATAAAACTAAAGTCAATATAAATATAGAAAAAGATAAAAAGAAGTATTTAGGTCCAATAAATTATGTAGGCAGTCATACATATAAAATAATTAAAATATTTAACAAATACAACATCGATTTAGCAATAAGAAATAATAATACATTATTAAAATCAATAAATAATAACCAAATAGAAGATAAAAATATATTAAAAAATTCAGGAGTCTATAAATTAAATTGTAACCAATGTGAAAAAGAATACATAGGAGAAACAGGCAGACAATTCATAACAAGATTTAAAGAACATTTAAACTCATATACAAATAATAATGAAAAATCATTATTTGGAAAACATTGTATAGAATTAAAACACAAAATAAATAATATTAATCAAAATTATAAAATTTTACATACAGAAAAACATTTTAAAAAAAGAAAACTATTGAAAAAATGGAAATAATAAAAGAAAGGGATAAAAATAATTTATTAAATTCAATGGTAAAGTTTGAGGAAGAATTAATTTTAAAAAGTATATTATAAAAATATTATTCCTAACTATTGATTTTTTTAATTACATAAATATATATTTTTCATTGTTCAAATACATATTTTTATAAAATAATTATTTTCTAGCTACTGTTCTGTAAATTTTATATTACTGATAATTGATGGTGTTGTTTACCACTGTCATGGTCAGATAGTTTTAAGTATTTATAATTCATTTTTGTGTAAAATTGTAAACTTAGTTTTAAATTAATATTTTATGTTTTTATATAATTAATTTTAATTGAATATAGCTTGACAATGGCGTAAATGCCGAAAAGCTTCGCATAATTAAATAAATTTAGTGATTTCAACTATTTTTAGTAATCAAGTATAAATAAAATCACTACATTCCACAATCTAAACTTATTAAATAAGTGTGTGTTTTTTCATTGTGCGTAATGTATACGTTGGGTTTAATATATTGAATTAAAATTTATGTTCTGTGATATTGCATTTTACATCGTCTTTAAGTTTCACTTTCTCCCTGTCCACCGAGGCACAGTATTTTTTTATACATGTACACATTTATACGGAACACTCACAAACACATATATATATATATATATATATATATATATATATATATATATATATATGGGCATTTATGTGCATGTATGTGTAAGAAAACATAATATACTTTTTTTGTTTGAATACATGCACATATATCGTACATATAAAAATATATGTATAAATATATTTGTTTCTAACGCAATTACTAAAATTAACTACGCCATAAATATTGGTAATTATCTTTATTTTTAAATTAAAGGTCACCAAATGATAATTAATGCGTAAATGAAAATAGTCTGAAGAATATAGCGGTTCTGTATACGTAACTTTTTTAACCACGTACGATTGTTATAATCGTCGTAATTAACGATTTAAAAGGGACGCTAGAAAAAGAGAAAATTGCTTATTTTCGAAAATCAGCTGGAAAAATTTCTAAAATAGTTTCGTCCTCAAGTGTAAAAATCAAGGTCGTTCGAATTTAAACTTCGAATTTCGATTAATTCGTCGAAATTTCCTCGTAAATATATGACGTTTTGTATTTCCACGTTCTTAATTTTTTCTTCTTATATGAAAAGTTTATAAATAACGAAATGACGAACGACGCTCAATTTAAAATATTCTTTCTGGTCGTAAGTACGATATTTACTCGTTTTATAAACAAACTAATTTTTTCTTTTCATTGTACCGGCATCAAAGCACCATAAACAATGGAGTGATGAATAAAGTAATAAAAATGTGGTTAAATTAACGTCTCCAGTTAGACAAATAGATTCTCAGTGACGGTATCATTAAAGTTGAAGCACTGAATTATCGTGTTATTTAATTGCTATAGCCACGCATAAGTTTATTATTCTGCTTTTAATCGATATTCCGAATTATTAAAATCGTTTACTCTTGTAATTTGAACTATTTCTTTTTCAAGTTATTGTAAACATCTCTGCACAATCTCCTGTTTCTTAATCGTCTTGTAGGATTGTCAGATTAAATTTCAATTTATCAAAAAACTTTTTATACTGGTTTATACATGATTAACGTATGTTATATTTAGGTCATTATGAAGGGTTAAGTTAGATACAAAGTGTGACGATGCGAAGTATTTTCGGTATTCTAATACATGCAGTTATAATTCGATTCCATATTTCCAGATTGGACCTATCATAGTTAAGTAAATATTTCTTTTTGAAGCCAAGTTTAAAGCGAATTTCCTTCCTAGAAGAAGATACAACAGTCTAATTCGCAAAACCATTGTTTTCCTTGTTTGAGTCACATGAAACTGTTAGCTGTCGACCAATATATACATTCCGAGATATTTTACACTGTATTTGCTGAATTGCCATGGGTACATATCGGCGGGCATATTACTTGTCAAGCTAAATAACGATAGTAATAAAATAGCTAAGGACTTCCTTTCCGCGCCATACGTCGGTATACTTTCCTTTTTAAGAAAATAGACATCTGTTTATTCCGTACGATATTGTTGAGTCTTAGCAATTCCTACGAGTAATATTCGTTTCTTTTTTTTTCTATCTGCATAACGTTTTTATCCATGGTAATTACTTGACAAATATATATGTCTACTTAGTTGTCCATATCTAATAAGACACAAATTCGTTGTGGACTTTAATCAATATCGTGGTTTTGTTCATATTTACTTTCTAATTTACAATTTTTGAAAGTACTGGTAAATCGTCACTTATCAATATGTTGCTATTATATTTATCTTGTTATCATTTCCATTCTTCAATTGGTCGAATTTATATCCAAAGCTATTTCTTTCTGATGTTCGATATTGCAACGATATTTTGAAAACAAGGTCGCTGCTGATCTTGCTTCCTGTTTTCTTTCGGGGTTTGCTCCTTTAGCCTTCTATTATGCTACATTTGTCACACTGTAATTTTTGCATTACGTTTACTAATTGCTATCATTATATATATATATATTATTGTTCTGCTTAACTTTGTTTATATGTGTTATTATCGCTGTTAAATATGCGCATTGCTAAATATGCATTAATTTGCATATTAATATTATATATTGTTAAATCGTTCATTATTTAAAAGAATGAATAAAATTTGATTTGATTATATTATTATTCTTCGTGTCCAAACCATTTATAATTTTATGTAAACCAGATAAATTAACTTTTATTAAATCTTCTCTTGGACCGGTATACACCTTCAGCTTTAACCCATCACACTCTTCATTGTGAATTTTAATCAATCTACATTCGAGTAGGTACGCGATGATTAGCGTAGGCTCGTATTTTACATAGTTAATGACCACTTCACGAGGTTCTACTTCGTCCGAGTATTTTTTGATCGAATTTAATTCGAGATGTTTTATATGCGTCAGCTCTCATTCTTAGAAATGCGCTAGACTTTTCCAGTATTTAATGTTATAGTGTTTATCGATAAAAGAAAATTTTTTCTAGACTTCGTCCGCGGCTTGCCGCACTTTTATTTGTACATTGATTTTCTTTCGTTTTCTTCACATCCATAGAAATATTCAGAGTGTAAGTACACTTAGTAAATATAAGTTGTCTACTTTCATCGAAACGAAACAACCTGTTAATAATAGAAGAAGAAAAAAAAATTAGTATTTTATAAAATACAGTACAACTTATTTTATCCGTCACCCTCGGTACCGAGCCTGTGACGGATAACTTAAACGGATAACAGAAATTCCCATTACAAACAAATTACATATATATATAAAAAATTTTTAACAAAAGCTTGAAAATGACTTAATAGTCGAAAAGCTTCGTATTCGTGTAATAAAAAATTTTTTTAGTGATTATCTTCAATTTTATTTTGTTTTGTTAAATATATATATATATATATATATATATATATATATATATATATATATATATATATATATATATAACTATATCAGATTGTAAACCGTTTAGGAAAGAAATTTTAAAAATATGTTTAACCGGGATAACGTTTTAAGGTAGTGTACTTTTATTTAGAAATTTAATATAAAACATATAGAGTATAATTACCTACGAAAACTGTACGTCAAATTGTTTACATCTTGAAATAATCGGTAATTTGCTTATGTTTTTTTGCAGCTCGAGCTTTCTTTACGGCAATGTTCAGTATTTTTTTTTTTAGAAGTAAGATCTGTGTGAAGTTTGCCTCCTACTGTCTTTCAAACCAATCGGTGCACCTTACATCGTTTCAGCTTCCGAATGGCTGATTGCTGAGTTTTAGTTGCATTTCGATTCTTCGCCAATTTCAGCATTATTGGACTGCTGAACATTAGATACAATATCTTCATCAGAGAAAATTTCAAAATCTTGATCTTTTTTATCACACACTAACCAGTCTGTTACTTCTTCAGTTATTTCCCTTGTAGGTAGTGCAGGTTCATGCCATAGTTTATTCCACCCATTCTGTTGGTTTAACACTTTAAGGTCGACCCATGCATTGACAACATTTTATAAATTGCATCCTTAATGTTGTAATTTGTCCGAACATAACTGTTGTTGCACCGTCAGATGACAGCAAACATTCAATGAAACTTCTTCTGTACCAATGAGCTGCTGCTGCTGCTGCTGCTACAGTGACGAACAACAGAGAGTGACGGTTAAAGAAGTTTTACCGCAGTTATACAGAAACAATTTAATAATAGGGCGTTGTTTTATCGTTCAGAAAATTATGAACGTCATAACCGATAAGCTTAATCGTAATTTAAATATACGCGAAGTGAAAAAATAATGAACCTCAGTTAACTTTTGCAGGAAACATTCCCTCTCCTATCCCCCAAAACAGAAAAAAAATTAACTTCATAAATAATTAAATAAACAATGTTGTGTAATGTTGAAAATATCAGTAAGCATTGATATAAATATATTGCTAGAAAATTTACGTAAAAATTATATTTTATCGTATCAAAGTAAAATGTGTTTTATATGTTTGTACTTTTTCTACATGTCTCTCTCGTAGCGATTGATAATCTTAATGACCGATTTCGGTGACATTTTTATCAGTAGAGACAAAAAATTGTAAAGTATCGTTCTTAATTATTTCTCGTACGTAAGAATAATTTAACATTTAAAGCGCAGATACTTGATTTTGTAATCGCTGCAACTAATTTATATTACCGCGGGCTGATGTTATACCAAACCGGGCAAGCGTATAACATTTTAAATGCGATAATTTGTTCGTATATATATTAATAGCTTATTTATAAGCGACAGCATTGATCTCCTGTTAAATATTGGAAATATCGCGCAAAATTGTTTACGTGCTCTAAGTACATTTATACGCTTTGTGAAAGACAGTTTATTGTCATGTATAACGTCGAACTATCTAACGTCAGGTTTTCAATCAAGGTGTTCATTTTTTATTTTAATGTAGTCGTTTGAAGCTGGTCTATGCCGTGTGAATATTATAGTTTCAGTATGGTTAATTTTGGTTTTTCCAAAATTTGGATAGTTTGATGATCGCGTCGGTTAAACCTATGCGGTACGATGATGTTAGTAAGACGGTGTCATTCGCATATAAAGTGATAGTGGACACATTGTCTATAGTAGAAATATCGTTTATACGTGTTCGATAAATACCGGGGAAATCCACATTTTACTAACTTAAAATTCCATCGTACCAACTTCTATCTAGAACTTCCCTGATGTCTAGAGCATCGTTAATCCAAAATTATCAGTGATTTGTTCACAAACTTTTTCTAATTTGCATCATAGTGGTACTTTAAAACCGTATTGGAAATTATTAATAATTTTGTTTGGGTCAAAATATTTTCTTAGTTTAACCCCAGTTCAAATATTTTACCAATATTGCTAAGTAGACTGTGATAGGTATTGCGTTTTTAACCAAGGAAGCATCACTGTCAGGTTCCGGAAGGAATACAGTTATCGACAATCTCCATGTCGCAGAATAGTAACATAGACAAATGCAAGAATTAAATAACGTTGTGAGAGTAGCTACACCCTTCCGAGGGGTAAGTCCTACACTAATTCTATCATGATCCAGGTAGGTGATACATTTCTTGATCTCTGTGGGTGATGTTGTATCATCTCAATTTAATGCGAGCGTGAGGTTTATTAAAAATGCGTTTATCGTTTGTCTTACTTTTCGTTCGTAATAGTTAGTAGACGTTACATTTATTTTATATTCATGTATGTTTTCAAAATGATTAACTATAAGTTCAACCTTATCTTTATTTGATTAGGCTGCATTATCTCCTAAATCTTATTGAGGATGGCAAAAAAGTTTGTCCGCGAGAAAAATATTTATTAATTTTCCAAAACTGATTACTCATTCGGGGTAAATTACTGAGGAACATGTTGTAGACAATCGTTTAAGTTATTTAATCTATAATATAGTTTTTATAAATTATTTTTCGTTATTGCATCTATGATTTCCTACAATAATTTTTTATCTTGATTATTTTTAACGCGCTGGCGAGATCGGAAATTTCTTGGTACTTCCAGTTGTTAAAGGTATTGACGTTTTAGCAATATTTATGACGATCGGATTGAAATAGCAATATATTTTAGTTGTGGAAATAGAGTTATGTAGAATTGTTGGAATTTTAATTTTATTCTGTAAATGTTGTCGATATTTTTTCGAATTTTAATTTGAAAATAATTAAACACCGTGTTCACTCGGTTGAAGTTACCCGCGAGAGAGAATATTATCGGACTGCTTAACATTGGGTTTGTTAATTAAGTCTGTAAAATTAAAATAGTTTTTTACCAAATATACCGGGTTTAAAACCGAGATAGCCGGGAATTGCATGGGTTCCTTCGACGCAATTATTTGAAAATTTAATACTGAAGACAAATTTAGTAACTCGTTTCCTGTTACCGCTAAAATAGTTCCAGGGACCGTGTTTAGCGTTTTAATCTCCTATAATCAAGACTCTATGCGCGGTCTTATTAATATCATTTGAAAATTTACCGGTTTGGTTGTTGGTAACTGACAAGCGATTTGTCATTGATTAAAATTTTTAGCTCCAATCGTCCGAATATGTTTAGTCGGTGGCGGAGGGAAAGGTTCACAAGTGGTATTTTTGCGAATTAACAAAGTTACTCTACCTGTTTGCTTTATTTTGACGACATATCTGATAGTTAGGCATGGTTAAACACTCTAATCATAGTTTCAGAAATTCGAGCAATTTTAACATTATTTAATTACGGAAAAATTTCTAATTCAGTAATTTTTACATTATAATATTAATAATATTTCTCATAATTTGTAAAGAGAATGGGAAATTTAATTTACTCCGAAAGCTTCAATAACGCATTCAATTATTATTATTTGGAAGATATCAGAGCCGCTATTAGATTTTAGTTTGGAAATAAATGATTTAAGACGTGTTATTCTATTTAGACCTTTTTTTTTAAAAAAAAAAAATGTAATAATATTATTATTATCATTTATTAATGTAAATGTCAATTCATCAGGTTATCCAGGAGAAATCTGATTTAAGTTTAAAACGTTACTACTGGAACTTATTCTAAATGTATTTCGGAAAATTTCTTATCCATCGCTTTAGTAAATACGATACACTGCTAGGAGTTTTCAATATGTTGACCAATTTGAGCATTTTACAATAAGCTAATGCATTTTTTAAAACAATGCGGTCCGTCGCATTTTAAACGTTCACTAGATTTAAAACGATTGAGTTCCTCATGGTCCCTAAGCAATGCGCTCGAGTGCTGGGTTTTTTGAGTTAAATTTTTCCCAATAACAAATCTAATGTTAAAGAGATGTCTTTAAGATTAGTATTTGCTGGGAATGCTATCAAGTAAGCTAGACAGCGTTGTTTTTTAATTTTTTTTTTTATTTTTTTTTTTTGGTAAATTGTTACATATTGACGTCGACTTTAATTTTGTTAACAACGTCAGTTTTATTATTGAAGAAGACCTTTAAGTACTAATTTGATTGGTTTCCCGGTTTTAGGTGTAAAGGTCGATATTCATTTTCTTTAATGTATTTAACGTGTTCTAGTGGTCACTTAAATCGTTATTATAGAATGTACGTAATTTTATTTGTTTTAATTTTAACCAATTTTTTTTTTTATTTTTTTTTTTTAGTAAATTGTTACATATTGACGTCGACTTTAATTTTGTTAACAACGTCAGTTTTATTATTGAAGAAGACCTTTAAGTACTAATTTGATTGGTTTCACGGTTTTAGGTGTAAAGGTCGATATTCATTTTCTTTAATGTATTTAACGTGTTCTAGTGGTCACTTAAATCGTTATAGAATGTACGTAATTTTATTTGTTTTAATTTTAATGTGTTCAAGCGGACCGTGAAAAATAATGTCTGGAATTTAATTTCCATTATTGTTATCATTATCATTATTATTATTATTATTAAATTTTAATCCGTTTCGTTATATTTATGTTTGAAATGAATACAAATAACATTTTATTTATTATTATTATTAATTAGTGTAAACTTTACTTATAACAACATGTAAGATATTTTATACTTCGACTGTAGCATTCGGTAGCGGAGTGAATCGAATTTTGTTTGGAATTTCCGATACTGACGTATTTACGCTTTTAAGTTTAGGCGAGTCTATGCAGCGGACCAGTTTTAGATAGTTCTTCATTTATAATCATGATTATCATTACAATGCTGGTCGTAGGACGGTACTGATTACCATCATTTATTATATCGAGGAGTGAGACCAAATATGTCGTTAATTAACACCATAACATTCCCTGTCCCGTGACTCAGTCAAAAGGAGAGCATATCCGAAAACTTAAATCATGCAACAATAAACTAGTTACGTGCCGTGTTTTCTTCTTGACAGGAGTCGATTATGCTAAATACTACAAAGTCACCCCACCGATAAACGTACAATAACTTAGAACATTCGACAAAGTTTGAACTTTGTTTACCGAATTTTCACAGTGCGCTGTTAATTTTATCGAGGCTCTCGGATACGTCACTTTTTTTATTTTTTTTATTATTTTGTGAGCTATGGATGTAACGAGTTTCGTAGTGTGAACTAAACGTATGCGGAGTATACTATTACGACGAGGTGTAATTCGCAATCTAATTTACTTACTTATAATGTATATTAATTCTATTCTACAATCAAATAAAATTTCTTACGTTCTTTGACACGTGAAAAATCAAAGTGTCGGATTCTAGTTTCGTATAACTATCGCTATACATCTTTCGATAGATGTTTTTAATCCTATATCTATAATATACTTTAATTACCGTTTCAGATAATTAACGCTACACTTTTAAATCGAGCGTGGTCTACTGCAGCACTCGCGATAGATCACGATGACCATAATGATCAACAACAATCTGATAATGACAGTTATTACGGTTACGACGGTGCGCAAGAATCTGATTACAGCGGAGGATACAAGTTAGGATCGATAAATCGCTCCTCCCAAGAGCACGACCGTGATAAAACGGATGAATACGATAACGACAAGTCGTCCGTATACGAAAAATCTACTTCGAACCAGACGGAACCCGATTCGGACGTTACAGATGAAAAATATAAAAATTATCATTTATCATCCGTGTCGGAAGAATTCGCTAAAGAACATTCCGACGATGAGGAAGTGAAAAACTTTCGAATCGTAGTAAATAATAATGTCGATCCAAATCGAGCACCAGTCCCGATTAGTAGTAACGATAATGCTTGGGAGTACGCAATGGAGGATGAATACAAACATCAATTGGAATCGATAATCAACGATAATCCGGTATCCGATATATTAACTAGTATGATAGTTCTGACTAGTCGGTTTAAAGAAAGCATAGACAAAAAAATACGACAGTTGTACGAGGAAATACTGGAGTCGGATCTATCGAACGAAGAAGACGATTCGAATGACGACGATTACGAACAGACCAAAACGGTTCTAGAAGAGAAAAGTTCGTTAACCGCGTACGAATTTCGCCAATCCGATTCGCCGGATAAACCGACTAGTCAGCATAATCAGCGTCATCATCATCATCATCATCATCGTGGTGAACGGTACGAAATTAAACAACACCCAGTTGCTACGATGATCACGAATCGGGTATTATCATTTTTCCAATGAACCGATTAAGACGCGTGAATACGAAAGACAATTACGGAGGTTGTCCAAAAATTAGTAGACATTTTTTATTTATCTACATCGAGAACGATATCCGAAATTTGCACTGCGGTTAATTTTCATTCAAAACGGCTTATTTCAAAATTACAATCGTATTTTTAAAGTTAATCAAATAAAAAATGTACGTTTCAAATTGATAATTATTATGAACGCCTTCCGGAATTAAATAAAATCAGTTTAATTAATCGATCTACAGTTTTTCGCCATTTAATTGTCGCAGCAAACAATGGATTTTTTGTTATTTGTAAACAATACTCTTTGTGAAGAAATCGAAGGATATCTTTTACAAAAATCAGTATAGTTTTGGTTGCCTTCAAAGTGGAAGCGACGCTATACAAACTAGTGACAACTGTAAGCGATTAAGAATAATTGACTTTTTTTTTTTTTAATGAACCCGCCAATCCTTACCTAATAAATATTATAATAAATTATTTCCAGTAGAAAAGAGTTCTTGCCAAAAATAAATAATACTTCTTTTAGCAAATTATTAGGATGTAGCGTCAGAAACAGAAACAAAAACGGCGGAATTACTTTTGCAGAAAAGAAACCGGATTGAAATTAAATCGATTTAGATGCCGTCTAATTGTGAGCGATAAGCAAAACCAAAATTCCAGCTCTTTCAAAATGTAAACGATATAAGAGTAAAGAATTAGGTTATCTACCTCGGAGTCGTGGTATCTACTAACGAAGCTACATGATAATAGTATCATTATTTCTTAAAACCTTTAATTATTTAATGATTCTGTTAATTATGGCAAATTTCCGGAAACACTTTAATACTAATTCTCATGTATATATATATATATATATATATATATATATATATATATATATATATATAATAAAAATGTCGATAAACCCGATGTAGTCAATTACAGTCCAGCGTGTATCGACCATCTCCAAATTTTTGAAAAATGTATGAAAGAAACTATATTAATTTACCTTTAAACATTTAATATTTTTACCGTTAATCAATACGAATTTATGATTGGAAAAGGCACTGACGACGCGTTTTTTTGTGGGTATGCTTTTACAGCTTACGTAATGTAATACTGTAGGTACAGATCGAATCATATTTCTAAAAACGTGGGCTACTTCTCTAAAAGTATCGATATGTCTAGGAACATATGTAAATTCTCAAGATGAAGAAGGGACAATATATCGTACGAGGGATAGTTACGAGGTGAGTGCAGTAATTTAAGGTATATAGTTCAAAACGTAATGTTATTAAAGAAAGAAGAACATTCGGAGAACTGTGGAGAGGCCAGTAAGGAGTTTGTCTAAATTGATCGTAATCTGCTGATAAGTACAAATGTTCTTAAAAAGTAGAACCAATGTAAATTTAGGAAGATACGGTTCCCATTGATAGTACTAAGTGAGGGGTAACTATTGTTATGTCTGTTCCAAAAGTTTCCTATGTTCCTACTGTATAAAATTTACGATATCGCAAAAATTAAAAAGAATACTACTGATGATGCCTTTTCGAATATATATCATACAGTTCCACGTGTCTGGAGAGGAAGGTATTATTTCGGTGTATTTCGATATATGTAAACCATTTGACACGATAGATCACTCAAATTTATTGAAAAAACTTTATGGTTTCGGATTCAAAGGAAGTATTTATAACTAGTTCAAAAGATACATCGAGAAAAGAAGATATGTTGCAAAAGTTAATATTCAACAATATTTAGTATAATATCACAAGAATGGAAACGTGCCACTATTATAACCCTGTTCAAACCCAACAAAAATACATTATTACCAGATAGCTATCGTCCAATATCTCTAACTCTGTTTTGTGTGAAGTCTTTGAGAAAACAATAAATGCAAGACTTTCTCGAAAAGGGTGATAATCTAATTTACAATGAGCAAATTTAGTTTCCCGTTCTGGTAGGCCTACCATGGATCAACTTCTCTACCTCCAAAATGCAATAAGTGACTGCTTTACAACTAAGCGTCACTTATCGGCAATCTTCTTTGATTGTAAGCCTTTGATCTGGCACGCAGCTTTTAAATTTTAGAGACACTACATAAATTAGTATATCGTGGTCGTTTATCGGTCTTCATCTGTAATTTTCTCACTTGCCCGAGTTCAAAGTGAGGGTTGGAAATCAATACTCTGATTTACTAGATCTCATAAATTCGGTTCCAGTGTTCAGTGCTTAGGCCCACCTTATTCAATCTTGTCACAAATGACATCATACATAGCGTAACTACTCTAGTTAAATGTGCCTTATTTGCAGATGAATTCGTCATATTCGTACAGATTTTACAACCAACCGAGTCAACACTTGGGCAACCATCAATGGTGTCATCTTATCCTGTACCAAAACAGCAGCTATGCATTTCCTATAGAAGAAGAAAATGTCATCGGGCTCTTTCCATCTTTATAAATAATATCAATATCACCGCTGTGCAAACAGTCAAGTACCTAGGACTAATGTTTGTTCGTACTCTTTCTTGGTCCCCTCGCATAAATAAATTCAGAGCTTGGTGTTTCAGCACATTATGAAGTTTCTACTACCAATAAATTGCGTTCAATATGGTCAAGCACTGGAGTTTGGACTACTTTATCAAGATCTAGCTGGCAAGGAGTTATACTATGCCGTTTACTGGCCGTGCAAAAATTTCTCATTCTAATTTACCTAACAATTCATATCCCCCCATCTGTAATGTATTCTGTATTCCCTTATCCATTAACCATATTCTGGTAGATTTCGCGCGAAAATACGTCACTTTGTCACTTTTACCTGTACGATTATAATCGATTTCTTCCCGTAATACAGAATTAAAGATATAGTATAGGAGAAAAGCAGCTTTCTGAGGAAACCTTCTTTAACGGATATTTTGGTAGACTTTCCGTACCGGAGGTAGGCGACTACTTACCCGCACATATTTTATAGTACAGTGTAGGTAGCGTATAAGGCAATCAGAATAGAGCGTTAAAATAGATATACAGAGACACACATCCGGCAGAACTGACTGTAATCACTTTGTTATCACGACACAATGCAGCCCCGTGTGTTTTTTTTAGTGTAATTATTATTAGCGCGCATATAGTGTTGTGCGTGGTAGTTTGTCATTGCCTCCTGCACGATAATATTATAATTATTTATATTTTATTTTCTGATGATAATTTTGGCGTCGCGATATCTGCTGTATAGAAATCCGCGCTCTAACCACGAGGCTATCCCATACTTTTTAAAAAATTATTTATATTATCGATAATTCGTCCTTATGCGGAATAGTTATTACCCTTCGGATATCTTTAAAAATGTAATTAACTATGCTTATAAATTGAAACGTATAAGAAAAAAAACCTGGAAATGTATAATTTAAGTACAACTTTTTTATTTAAATAACGTTACGAGGTAAAAATTATTTTAAAACGAAGTTTACTACATACCGTAAAATTTAGTAAGGACCATCGACGCTGTATAAAAATTTAAATTCTGTGGGCGTCGTATACTTTAATAGTTCTTATACGAAGGGGTTATCCGATATCGATCGCGCGCTAACAACGTCTAAACCAAACGTCTGCGAGGCAGCACCCTGAAAAAGCTGCCAGAAGAGTTATTTAGTTCGCGTTTGAATTTTTATTCTTTTGACGTGTTAGTAGCACTTACGGTGACCGATATTATTCAAATGATGTTCTACTTTTAAAAGAAGGAAACGAGTAACTACATTGCATACGTTATAATTATAAAAACCGAGGTAAATTTTATATATATATATATTATTACGTATAAAAAGTATGCATTTTACCTTTCAATATTTTGTTCCCATAAATTTTTAAAATTTTAATTTACACAATATACTCGTAATTTTTTCGATACAAATAAGTAATTCGTACAAGGAAATGTGAATTTCTAAAAGTGGCGATTACGAAATCATTACGTTCTCACATCTTTAGCTGATTCGAGTTCTTCCCCTTGTAACGCTGGTATAGTAATCGATAATCAGAATAATAAATATCTAGTTAGAATGATAATTACCTATTATTATTATTATTATTATTGTTCCTGCATATGTGAGTGGACTAAATTTATAAGGTGCAATGACCTGTCTAATTAAGAATTATTATGTTTACAATAGATAAACAACACATAGAAAAAAGAACATATTAGGATATTCATCTGCGCAGTGTGCTAACACTGAATTACATCAAAATAGTGCCGATTGTTGGTTAGTAAATAGTGTACGTGGGTTTTTTTTTTCAAAAAACCCATATTCGATAATATAATATAAAGCACGAACATTTTTTCCTATTAATTATTACACGCCCTTCGTAATCGTTACATAAAATATTTTACTTATAAGTATAAATTTGCATAATACTATATAGCGTTCACACACATATAATATACACGTACGACAATTCTCATTCCTACACACTCATTTTCGCTGTCACCTATTTTATTTTTCTCACTTTAAATTGCACAATATGTAGTATAGCACTTTTAATTAATTTATTTTTCTTTTAAATTTAATTATTCTTATTTTTATTGTTATTTATATGTTAGTATTTATTATGCTGTTCGGGTTGTTTTTATTACACAGCTATAGTTTCAAGTGGCGAATTCCACACAGTCACGTGGAAGTTTGTTCAGCAATATTACATATTCGTTTATTTGTTAATCAATATTTTTGTTCTCACTAATTTCGTTTTAGTTCGGTATTTTTCCTTTATTTTTTTTAACTAGATGGCTGCAAAATTTTTTTAATAAATACAGTTCTGCGATATTTAGTATGTTCTTGCAAATTTAATGTTTTTTTTTTAATCTTTTTTATCTTCACATAAGAAATTTAGACATCTTCTTCGTAAATTATCTATTTTCTTGATATTTAGTTCTTGAACCTCGAACTTACTTGTCTCAATCTAGATTAAAATAATTTGAAGAATGTAATGATTTTTTTATGAAAATAAATAACGAAAAAGAAGTTAAAATCACTAAAAGTTTAATTCTTTAATACTTTTCGGCTGTTAGGCCCTTTTTTTTTCAAAATAGTGTATTTTTTAAAAATTACAGAAATATATATTTTGGAAACTTCACGGTGACAGTTAAATTTATTGCCACCACAAGCTCCATTTACAATCTTTTAATTACATTTTTTAGTAATAATAATTTTCTTATAATTAAGATGATATAACATTGAAAAACTACGAATGGTCTATACTTATTTCTATTTCTTATTTCTCGAATAGTTAAATTATTAAAATCATTATATTTATTAGTTTCTAATTCTATCGTATTACAATTTCTAAAAATATTTATTTGCAATTACAACTTTGCAACATATGGTAGACCGTATCCTCAAACTTACACGATGTACAATTTTCAGTTTTCGCTATTAACGTTTTAAATATTTTTTAAAACTGCCATGACCGGTAATAAATTGAATATTATAAAAGTTAGGAATAAAACGAATATTATCGAATCTATCATTTAAATTTGGGAAATATTTTGATCCATTATACGTATATGCTTTGATATTTCTCGATATAATATCGTTATTTAGCATAACTTTAAACCGTTTTGCAGGTAAATATTTTTTTTTTTCGTAAATAAATTTTCAAATTTAATATTTTACTTGAAAAAATTCACGATTTATATTAATATTATTCTAGGTGAAAAATATATTGATATGGTTACGAATTTCGAAATCTATGGGCTAAATACCACTACACAATTAACGCCCAGTAGCTAGTAGTTTCATATCGTTTAATCATTTGCAATTATCCTTTGAAAAAATCTTATTAATTATATGAATCTTTTGATTTTTAACATTTCATAATAAATGCTACTAATCCTTGTTTATAATTTAATTTGTTTTTATTCTTATATAGTTTATTGGCGAAAAAAGTTTTTTTCAATTGTGAGCCCCCCAAAAAAAAAAAATATTTTACGCTTGTCAAAAACTGGACATTAATATTGTAATTTATTAAATTTAATTTTTTTTTTATTTTTATATTGAATAACGTATATTAAGATTTTAACGTATTTATATTTAAACCGTAACCATTTAAGAATTTTTCAACTTCATCGTGTGTGTGTACAACATTTTTTTTCCCGGGTCTAATTCATCCTTATCCGCTATTATCGTAGCTATATCGTCGATGAACGTTATGATTTTAACATTTTCCGGTAGTTTAATTTTATACATTCTTATCGAGTGAGAATATTTAAAAGGATAAACATATAAAATGGAAATCATTAATTTAAGATTACAATTAAAAAAAGAAGTCGGAACAATCTGTTTTTAAATATTCACTCGATAATGGCCTAACAGCCGAAAAACAACTTTTAATAAAGAACAAAATTTTAACGATTTTAACTTTTTTTTTTGTTTATTTTCAATTTTAAGTAATATATACTAACTTCGGTGTTTTTTCACTAATATAATTTCTTAAAGTGTATAATGAAGATTTTACCATTATTTACATATGTAAAAAGTTCAATATCATCAATTACGCTCTTCTTTAAGCGCTTATAAAACGATCTAAAAGACCATCAGTTGGCCAATTTAACAGATTTACGTTTTGAAATTAGAACGGTTAAATAGAAGTTTTAATAAATTTACGCCGCACTGCAGCACTCTCTGAGAATTTAAGGAAATCTCATCGATCCTAAATTCAGCACACCGAGAAGCAAAAGCTAGACATTCAAACACAAAATATTCTTGATAATCAATTCGGTTACTAGAACGATCAATGAATCTATATAAGTAGTTTGAAAATGTGTCATGACCTGACAAGATTTACGAACTGTAGAAGTTGATATTTATATGCATACATATATATATATATATATATATATATATATATATTTATTAATTTATTTACATTCACATGGTCACAAAAAATTGTAACGGACTGGTAACTGTGCGCTATTATTAACTTCTTAATGTTCAAATAATCTAAACAATAATGATGATGGTTTCTTGTTTCAACTTATTGCTTCCCTTTGGTCGAAATAATTTCCTCTTGTTTCCATAAGTAGTTTGAAAATGTGTCACGACCTGACAAGATTTACGAACTGTAGAAGTTGATATTTATATACACATATATATATATATATTTATTTATTTATTTACATTCACATGATCACAAAAAATTGTAACGGACTGGTAACTGTGCGCTATTATTAACTTCTCAATGTTCTCCTTACATTTTTAAATAATCTAAACAATAATGATGATGGTTTCTTGTTTCAACTTATTGCTTCCCTTTGGTCGTGATAATTTCCTCTTGTTTCCGTTTAGTGATCGTAACCGCTTCCACAAATCTAATGGTATTTTTCGTTTCTTAACTAATTTTTGTAATCACTACTGATGTTGTTACGATCGAATGAAGCACAGTGTGTAAAAAAGTGTGGTCTGGTGAGTCTACACATACTGCAGTGAATACATATATAATTATTTAGAATTTAAAATTTTTTCCAGTTACGTTCTGAAATTTCAGCGGCCAGTTAAGAATTGTGTAAAAAACGAATTTGGAGTTTTTCTTTATCTGTTATTTGTATTTATAATTAATTTGAATGCGCTTTCATTTATTAATGTATTTTCAGTTTTATCTTTTTTGTTTATTAAATCTTCACTAAACTTCATTTTTTTGGCGTCTCTTTAGGTTTTTAATATCCATTCTATTAACAATATTCGGGAAAAACTGGTGTATTTTTCTTCCCCTTGTGGTCTCAACATCCAACCTCTTCTTGCATTCTTATTCTTCTTTAAGGCAAAATTTGCGCCCACATCCTTCACTGCTTCAAACCATGCTTGTCTGTCTCCATTGTTAAATAGAAAAGATTTCCGATTCGGGCAACCGCCATCCGTTCTTATTTGAAACTGACGACGTCATTCTGGGCCGACACCACGAACACCTACTACACCTATCATTATTGTTTGGAGGAACCCGTATTTTGGTCACCGCATCGAATGAGCCAGATAATTAATTTTCCTAAAGTTTACCCATCTTTCTGATTCGTTTTATAACTTCTTTATTTGTTATTTTCGCTATCCACGGTATTGCTATTAATCGTAAAGTCAAGTCTCAAACGATACTTTTATTCAGCTCTTAATGTCCAAGTTTCCGCCGCCTACAATAGCGCAGATAAAACATACCGCTTAACTGTTCTCCGCTGTAAATTTAAAATTATGACTTCGCAGAAAGTTACTTAGTTTTTTACTTCGTTTTTGTAACGCTAAAAGCGTCATTTCAATTCTAGATTTTATTTTGTAATTCTTTTGCAAAAAGACTGAATAAATATGACGTCGAAAATGTCGGTCGTCTGAACGATATTGTGTTCCACGAATGATTGTAAGCTAATCTCCCGTTTTCACATTTTTAAATAAAATTTCATTCAAAAAATTTTACAGTTTTTATTCAAAAAACAATAAAACCGCTCTGGGTCACCATATATTTTATATCGGATGTTATTTCTTTTGATAAATATACCTGTTATAGTTACATTTATATATAAGTATATGTTATTTGTCTGTTCATTATATCACGACCGTTATAGTGTATTTATGTACGTTTAAACGAGTTAGTTTATTGCATTAATTATTTATATATTTAATTATTTATATTATTTATCTCTTAGAACACGTTGTTCTCGATCTCGACATTTAAGACGATATATAAAGATTACATTTAATTTGACGGAGTAGTTAAATTTTTTTATTTTTTTATTATTTGTCTGTTCATTATATCACGATCGTTATAGTGTATTTATGTACGTTTAAACGAGTTAGTTTATTGCATTAATTATTTATATATTTAATTATTTATATTATTTATCTCTTAGAACACGTTGTTCTCGATCTCGACATTTAAGACGATATATAAAGATTACATTTAAT
This sequence comes from Coronaproctus castanopsis, assembly GCA_032883995.1. Lineage (NCBI taxonomy): Eukaryota > Metazoa > Arthropoda > Insecta > Hemiptera > Monophlebidae > Coronaproctus > Coronaproctus castanopsis. Next base: position 65,701,182 of record CM065053.1, read on the forward strand.
TTGACGGAGTAGTTAAATTTTTTTATTTTTTTATATATCGACGGTCCTACAGATGTATTAGTCGAATATTATACTAACAATTTTGTTTATTATGTACATTTCGGAATGTACAAGTGTAATATCGAAATAAATTTAAATTTAAATTTATTTATTTATCCTTAGATATTTACTGCAACTGTTATTAGCGATCGTTCGAGTAAAGGAAATTGTTCGAACCGAAGATGAAACGATTTGTTTTAAAAGCGCTATTTAGAGGTAAACGCGTTTTTCCAAATTATCGTCTACGCATTATTTATTAAAATAAGCGATTACCTACGTAATGAATATAGTCCTAATAATTTTTTCTTATCGAAATTTTTATTTCCACTAATAAAAATTAGGAACAAAACCGCTTTTATCCAAATGAACCTGGCGTGTACCTACCGCGACACTGGCCAAGGGCACAGTGTTAAATTAATTCGACAGGTTTATTGTCCTCGAGAATTGCCGGGAACCAAATAAAAAATCATAGTCCAGACCGTAGAATTTGAACTTCGAACATTCAAATAGAGAAGGTGGTGAACTAAATAAAGTAACGGTTAAATACTCGAAAATGCCTGACGGCCAGATTACATTATCCGCGAAGTTCGATAATCGATCACACAGATTGAGCGTAATTTGATTTAACGACTTCCTCCGACAATTTATTCATTAGCCGGATTTTACTTGTCTTCGTGAATATCCTCGTGGTACCACTAGTATATCCGGAATACGCGACTATGAGGCAGCATTTTTCGTAGTACGATCCACCCCCGTGTTCATTTTAAAACTTCTGTCCTGGAATTAGCGCAAACTTAACAGTAGATACAATCGAAATTATTATTTTTTTTTTTTCGACTGCCGAATCTTGCAACTTGCCCCGGTTATTTTTATATTTTTGGAAATTTTAAAATATTTTCAAATTTCGATTTGCGAATATTTTATCGATTAAATACATTCGTAGCTTATATTTACGAATATACTAGGTTTTTCGTATAGAAGTAAAGAATCCGACTATAAGTACATTTAATAGGAATGCTTCGATAATAGTAGAAAAAAAACGCTGAAAAATGTTTAAAAATTATACTTCGTTCTATATAAATATTTGAAAAAAACTCGCTATTAAGAACTCTGTTGAATAATAAAAATTTACATCCAACAGCCAACGAAATAATACTCACGTTCCTAAGAGAACATAATACTTTCGCGGATACCAGCTCACTGCAGTATGTATGATAATTCAATAGCGCCGACGAATCAACAAAAACACCGATATAGCTAACTTCAAAGAATACTTAAAACAGCATTTCGAATCGACATGGAATAGTAACTGACAGCTAAAATTATCTTCAAAGCAGTGGCTCTCAATACATCGTAGCGACCGAACGGAGGAGGTAGTACTATGCCGATCGCGGATAGGACGCCCAGAAAATAGACGTATATTCGTTTATTTTTCTAAATTTTCCAAAGTACTTTACCAACGTGCCTACAGTGTTGCTGTCAGTTAAATAAATAAATAAATAAAAAGTGTATTTAGCACACAATATAAATTACAAAAATCAATGTCAAAACAATATTATTACGTATACCGAACAAATTCTTACTACGTATACAAAATGAAAACAAAAAGAAATAATAAATACAGTAATAATAGCGCGGAACTAGATTACAGGAAAACCACCACCAAAACCTGTATACAATTTCAAGACAACTCTATGAAGAATTTTAAGGCAGTAATAGTTGCTGTCAGTTAACTGTCGAGCATCAATTGGTAGATTGTCCAATTTACTACAAATGCCGAAAACAGTACGAAATCGAATCGCTCGACTTGCAAAGTTTTCTGAGCGATAACGTGCATCTCATTAATAGAGTTTTCGAATTTTTAAAACGCATCAAATTAATACCTTTGTTATAATTATATTCTATTAATATCTTCGCTGTAATTATTTTAATACTTACGTTGGAAAATTATTTGACTACATTTGTTTTAATTATTTTAGGTTCGTGTCTGTAACTATAATTATAAATTAAAAAAAAAAAAAAAACGAAAATAGTTGCTTAATTATTCAAATTAATTTAAACATATTCTTTTCGTACGTAAAAACTAATAAAAAATTTTATCTATAGGTACAGGAATGGAACGTCCATCATCACGTGACGAATCATGGCGGCATATAACGGAAGATGAGAATGAGTAAATATGAATATTTTATATAAACTGTTAAATATGAAAACATCGAATCTAAGTGACGGAGAAATAGTTGAACAAGTTCAAAGGCCTAAATACCTCAGTCAGATTTTAACAGAAGATAATTGTAAAATTGGACTAGCGAAATGCGCGTCTCGAGAAAAACAAGGGCGTATTAAGACAAAAATCAATACCACTGAAATTTCGAGAAAGAATTTGAAAATGTACGTGTGCTCTCTCGGTCTTTATGATGTTGAAAACGAGACATTAAATAAGGTCAATATGAATAAATTACGAGCGTTCAAGACGCGGGCTTGGAGGTAAATGGAACAAATAAACTGGATGAAAAAAATTCGAAATAAACGTGTACTACGAGAAATTTCTTTTTTTTAATAGAAGAGGTCGTTTTTAAATCGAATGAGGAAAATAGCGATTAACTCGGATCGATTGTGTTCTTCTTCCGAAATTACTCCGAAATGTTCTATAAGGTGAAATCCGAAGAAAAAGAACCGCCAGAAGATTGAGAACACATTTCCCGTAAAAAGACACGGAGTTAAAGAACTACACTGAATTACAAAAAAACAAAAACTTCGGAAAACCGGGAAAGATGGAAGCTTACTATCACGACAATGGACCAGTCGAAACTGTACTATTCATGCTATATATATACGTCTCTGTGGCATAGTTTCTAGACGACTGTTAATTCGACGGTCGAGGGTTCGAAACCAACTCGCGACATAAAAAGTTTTTCATTATTGCAAAATTTGTAATTACAAAGCAACGGCACCCTCCATATACCGTTGTATGCGCGCGCATCTGCGTTTCATATTATTAATGCCTTGAATGCTAGTCCATTTTGTACGTAAAAATAAAACGTACAGTGGCTAATTACGACTTTTGGCAACGAATGACGATGATAGATATATTGAAGAATGTGGAATGTAGTGATTTTTATTAAAATGACAAAAAAGAAATTAAAATTACTAAAATTTTTCTTTATGAAAAATCGCAAAGCTTTTCAGCTGTTAGGCCATTATCAAGTGAATATTTAAAAAGATAAAAAATACGAAATGAAAAAATATTAATTTAAAAAATCAGCAAAATGAAAAACAGTATTAATAAAAGATTTTTCTATTAATACTGTTCTTCATTTTGATGATTTCTTAATGAATTGTAATCTTAAAATAATACGTTTTTAACAATACGAATAAAAGATTAATATTAATATTGTTCTTCATTTTTCTGATTTTTCGTGAATTGTAATCTTAAATTAATAATTTTTCATTTTATATGTTTCACTCTTTATTAATATTCACTTGATATAACAGCCGAAAAGCTTTTGTGATTTTTCATAAAGAAAAATTTTATTATTTTTTGGTTTATTTATTTTAATAAAAATCATTACATTCCACATTCTTCAAATTATATTCATTCCAATTTAATTTTCCACCTATAGTCAATTCTGGTATCTGTAAGGCATCTGCGTTTTGTATTTCTCTCGAATCTTGAGATCGTTTACGTTTTGTGATGAATAAAATATATTTTGTTTTGGATGGGGAGAACGAGGAACTCTACCATTAGATCATTTATAGTGTTTCGAAGTAAAGATTCTATACATTTTAGCTGACGACATAAATAATATATATGAGGATAGATATAATAATCAACTGGTGACGGTATAAATTGTTGAATATTTGTCTCGACAATTATGAATAATGTGGGACTAATTATTTCTCGAATTTTTATATCTGATATATATAATTAAATTTGATGCGGAATTTCCGGTTATTAGGTAAAAAATTGTTTAAAAATATAGGCAAATTTAATTCCCCATCGGTTTATAGCTGCTAGTAATATACGGTGTTTCCATAGTTTATCGAAAGGTTTTTGCTAAATCAAAACTGACTACATATTATAGACTAAGTTGAATTTCAGAGGTTATTTTAATTAGTAGGTTTTGTTTTCCGAAACCGTATTGTAAGGGATCTTATTCATGATTTTCTCAAACAATTTGTACAGAGTATTTGTAAACGAGATGTGTCTTGAAACATTTTTATTCGATTTGAGCGGTGGTATTAAATAGGCTTCTTTACACTTCTCCGGAAAGGAGTGATTGTACCACGATATATTGAAGAAATGCAAGATAGCATTTTTAGATTCTTTACTAAAGTGTTTTATAAATGAATTCTATCTGGCTCATGATCGGGCGCATTTGTTCCAGAGCAGTATTAAATTCATCCTTTGTTATATCAACGTTATAATGTTGCTGAATTGTTAATTTCTCCTGAATATTTAGCTTTTTTAAATTCCTCCAAGTAATTATTATTTGACGATACTGTATCGAAATATTCCGCCAAAATATTAACTATTTCTAATTTATTATCCGTTACGCGTGGAACCTGATTTGATAGCTGTGATGGGTTGTGCTGTGCGTTGGTTAGTTTTCTGATTTGTTGTCACAATTTATAGGGTGGAGTGGAAACATTTATCGTTCCAACGAATTTTTTCCAGTGATTAAGTTTTGCTTCTCGTATGGTCGTCCTAACAACAGACCTAGCTTTTTCAAAATTTTATAAAATTATCAATGGTCGGTTGACGTATTTCGCTAGTAATTTGTTTTTAATGTTTTCTTAATAGTCTACGATTTTCACACCACCGTTTACTTGTTTTTATGAATTTTATGTAATGGTGCTTATGGCACGGCGTCCCTTATTTTTTGTACGATATAATTATACGATTCATCTATATTGTTATGAATATCGACCATTGTTGTGTACAAATTCCAATCGGCTTTAGAAATATTCCAAGTTATTCGTAATTTAGCATTACATTTTTATTGGGATATAAATTCTTGTGGGGAATGGACAATCAGCATACTATTTTGTGTATGTTTAGGCAAAATGGTTAAACATGTACGGATCTAGTACACCTTAGGTTCATCCAGAGAAGACGGACTGTTTTCATTTTTGAATAGCGCAGTTGGTAACACTGCTACAACGCAAACCGCGTGCTCCACGTTTACTGTACACACGAGAGATTTTTTATCCAGTTTCAGTTATCATAGCGGGAGGAGCGACGTTATTTTCGGCGTGAATCATGACAGTACAAAGAGAGTTTCGAAAAGCAATGTGTACGATCTCGCAATTCAATTTTAAGATGGGTTGAAAACTTCCGAGAGGCAGCTTCTGCAACGGATAAAAACGTCCTGGACAAAAAAAAAAAAAACAAAAAACGTTTGTACCCCACAAACATCGATCGAATTCGTGCAACGATCACTCGGAATGCCGGATGCTCTCTGCTCGACGTTATGCTACTTCTTTAAACCTGTCCAGAAAATCTGTTGGAATTAAAAAGTAACAACGAAAACTTTTTGCTGAAACCATGCTGAAAAAAATCGAAAACGAAGAGATCGATTTAAACAATCTTTTGATGATCGACTAAGCTCAGTTTCAGTTATCCGGATTCGTAAACGAACAGAACTACCGCTACTGGTTCGAATCTAATCCGAATTCAATCGAACAGAAACCGTCGTATAAATGATAAAAGTGCACGTATAGATTCGATGACTGGGAGCGAGTGATGTTGTACGCGAAAATGTGAGTGCACAAACGGTTGTTATATAATTATGTAGTATAAAGTATTATAAAGTGGGGTATACGATTAAGCCTAAACGAGTGTATTTCACCTTTTGATTAATGTCCCAACCGTATCAAAGTCGTTGGTCAGTCCGAGCGAGGGTCTTATAAAAACTTTAAAAAAATTTTTAAAATTTAAATCGGTCGAAAATTATTAGACGATATTTTTCGGATTTATTAGCGTGTTTTACGCTCGTGTATCCTGCGAATTTATACATTTCAGATCTCCGACGCACGCTAAATCGTCGATGCCTTATCCACGTAGCGCTCATAAGATGGTTTGCGACGAAGATAATATGTACGTTTTCGGCGGATACGTTTCGACTCCGTCCGCAGACGATTTCGAAACGTTTTCCACCGTCATATCGGATCTTTGGCGTTACAGTTTCGTCACCGGCAAATGGACGAACTTAACTTGCGTGAATCTGCCGAAGGAAACTTGCATGTCGGCTTTGATATTGTTAAGCAGTAACGTTTTAGCTATTTTCGGCGGTACCGATTTGCCGTTACAGACGTCTTGTACGAACGATCTAATCGTCGGTCACGTACTATCGGAACCCGACCATAACGTATGCGTATTTCGTATTATCGTTACAACCGGCGATATACCGCCGCCGGTATTCGGTCACTGTATCTGCATACACGACGGATTTTTATATACGGTAGGCGGTACGGACGGTCGAACTTATATGGAGAATATGTATCGTTTAGATTTGACCGAAAAGAAATGGCAAATAATATATCGTCCGCACGACGATAATGGCGATAATAACAGCGTCAACGATAATGATTATGAATTGCCTCACGTTAGATTCGCGCATCAAATAGCGGTTTACGACGAGCGCATATACTTAATAGGCGGCAGCCAGTATAACATAGTGCAAGATTTTGCTGTAAGTAATTCGATTTTATAAATTTTATTTTATTTTTTTAGGCTTTTTGCTGTTGTTTTAAATATTGTTATTATTACTGATTATTATTACTGATTATTATTACTGATTATTACTGATTATTATTACTATTATTATTATTATTATTATTATTATTATCATTACTGTTATTATTTTATCATTATTATCGTAGCCGTCGTTGATAGAAAGTCGCGCCGATCAAAATGCAACGTCACATTCTTCTTACTTGGAAGGCCTGCTTAGCATAAGCCTTTATCTCTCTTAAATCGAAGTTACATTTATTATGTGTAAAAAGTTAAATTACATTAAAAACAGTATCAGTAATATATATATATATATATGTATATATATATATATATATAATAACAATAACATACGATTAAGTCGGCAATAAGTAATTATTTAAGCGTACTCAATTTACGCATTTTCGAAGTTTTCAATAGCGAATCATCATTAATACGAGTTTTTTGCCGTTCATTCGGCTACAATGATTATTTAATAATATAGTAGAGAAAATTGAACATGGCTTATTAAGTAGTAACAAACCAGGTGTTTCGTAATAACGTTTTAAAAATTCGGAATAAAAGTCTTCATTTTCAATACTATACATTGTTAGATTGCGAAGAAGAGTTTTCAGATTTTGTATTATATAGAAGTTTATTCGAACGTGTATCGTCATTTTGCAAAAAATTCTAAAATCGAACACCCGATGCAGTTGCAATCGATCATCCATTTCGTTGCAAAACATCAAAATATTGGTCATTTACAAAAATGCATTTATACTCTTTAATAATCGCAATGCGAACATTCCAATTTTTCGAAAAGAAAATGCGATACATATCCTAATATATATATATATATATATATATATATATATATATATATATATATATATATATATATATATATCTTTGCAGAATTGTCTATTTCATAGCACTGTGTAAATAATTCGTTTCCAAAATAAGGAAGTCCTTTACATCGCGTATGTTGATTTCGAAATAATTATTTTCGACGCTTATTATCAAAATTAAAACTTTCCTTCGATTCTGCGAAACGAAAATTTTCCTTCCATCTTTATCGAATTCTTTTTTCGCTTCCTATTACGTCGTCGTATGATATATTATAATTACATCCGTGTAAAGATCTTCCAAAACGTTTTTCTAAATCATCTGTACTAAATTTTCCGGTCAGTATATATTTTACATCACAGGATAGGTTTCAAAACAATACTTAATTAAAGAAATATCAAATGGTAAAATCCACTCGGATGTTTCAATCGTTAGTGCATCATTATAATTAAAGTCGAAACAGTATATATCTCATCATCGAAAACTTCAAATTCCCAATGACTAAGATCAATTTTATCTTTGAAATGATTTAAAAGAGTTGAACAATCAGTAATTAAATGGGCGTTTAAACATTTTACGTTTTTATAATTATCCAACTTAAAAATTCTTTTTCTTCCGGATCTGTTTTCATTTACTTTTTCTCGAGACAAATAAAAAGGTTAGTTAGGAAAAATACTGGGAATGGTCTCAAAATGAGGTCTATATATAGGTCCCATCGGGTTGCAAATATTTATCGTAAATAAAATCGGACGAAGTAAAATACAGTTTACACGCTACACTGAAATTTGACACGGCTCAAAATTCTTCCTAGCAATTGTTTTTATCAGCAAAAATTTAAGAGTAGTATCTTTTGGAAATTTAAAAAAAAAGGTTTACCGCTTTATTGTTCAAATCTTTTAAAAATCAGCTATTATTATCCGGAAACGCAGCATTTATTCGCCATTTTTACAAAATTGAAAATGGGTTTTTTAGTAAAATAATAACGTATATAATTTAACAATTCGAATATAAAATATTAACTTAATTATATTGCAAATTTACATTTCGTTTTAATATTATAAACCGCATCTAAACGACGAAAAATGAAGTAAGATATAAACAAAACAGGATAATTTTTACAAACGAAAATTTTATTTTACGATTAGTATCAGCACTAATTGATGAAATAATCAAATCGAAATTTCGAACTTAAAATCATAAATTAAACACTTTGCAATATAATCTTTCTTCTTTTGTCCAATTTACTCAGTCGTTGGTAGCAACTATGGCGACAATTTCTTGATATAATATTCGGTCTCTGACCTTGTGAAACAATTCTTCTACCATTCATATACCATTTTCGGATATTATCCAGCCAACGACCGTTCTTCTGCCTACTCTTCTATTTCTGTTACTTTTACTACGATTATGGTCTCGGTACATACTTCGGACCTCTTAATATGTGTTTACGCTGTTTTCCTTCGTTTGATTCAACAATTCTGTCTTTTTTCAATATGTCCAATACTTCTTTATTATTCTTCTTCGCTGTCCACGATACGCACAATATACGACGGTAACACCACATTTCGAAGGCTTCTATAGTTTTGATTATTTTTATCCTTCAGCGTCCATGTTTCGCAGCCATACAGCAACACTAATACGTAGCATTTTAAAACTCTGAGTCCTACTTCAAGAGATGATATTCCGTGCGATTTTAGTGTTTTCTTCATTTAACTTGCCTTATCCTGCATTTAATTTCTTCATTTGAATCCCCGGCTTTGTTTAGCCACGCGCCGAGGTATCTGTACTTGTTCGCTACTTCTAATTCCCCATTACTTAGGTTTACTTTGATCTACTGTCACCATTACTTTGGTTTTCTTAATATTAATTATAATACAATATTTATCACAGGTTCTTTCTAATAATTTCAATAATATTTCCAGATTCGTCGCATTTTCTGCTAATAGTATCGTGTCATCTGCGTAATTAACGATTTCATCTCCAATTTTGACACCTTCAGATTTGTTTGTTAACGCTTCTCCGAATATGATATCCGTGTATACATTAAACAGCCCTGTCTCACACCGCGTTCAATTTTGATTTTGCCGGTCGTTTCGTCGTTATTTAGTATCATCATTATCCAGTCCAACTTCTTGTAATATGTTAATTAATTCGACATGCCGTACTTTGTCGAAGAGTTTTTCAAAGTTTATAAAACACGTGTATATATTGGTCGTTCAAATTCTTTCGAATTAATGAATTCATGCAGAATAATGCATATCTGGTTCCCAGTCCACATCGAAAACCAAATTGTTCTTTACTTATATTTTCTTCACCTTTTTGCCGTATTCTAGCTTGTATTACTCGTAGTAGTATTTTCAATGTACGGCTGATTAGACTTACAATGTAATCGTTACACGATGATGGTCTGGTGGTTTTCGGAATCATAACTAAATTTAGCACTAGCCTTTTTTTTGGGGGGGATATCTCCTGTCTTATATATTTTAATGTATTTACAAAATAAATTGATGTTATAAAAAAAAAATAACTAAATTAATAATATAACGCATTCCAAACGCAGTTCTTTATACTAATTTAAAAAGTATGTCCAGTTGCTCACTTAACTAAAATAAAAATACAGGAAAAACCACCAACAAAATTAGCTATACTGATCGTAAAGCTAAATGTAAATTTACAAATATTTAAGTTAATAGGATAAACGATATTTTTTTATGTGCATTATACATAAAAATAAATTTGTACGAAAGATAATGTCAGCTGTACATCATAAAAGAGTGTGTTTAATACTTTTGTGTTTGTAGCGTGTATATTTTAGTTGCAAACTTGTACGCGTATAATCCTCTATGTCGTTTATAAATGAATACTGACTGCAAGCACAGCTATCAACAAAAAAAAATTGTTTTTTGTTCGACTACCTCGTGTATATTTGGTAATTTCAATGCCATGTGAATGTGTTCAGTCTTTACGTAGACCGGAAGATTTAGAATTATTCCGCAGCGCATATTAGTATGTGACCATGTGGGACAAGCATAATTATTTTATTTATTTTTTACGCTGCGAAACATTCATTATATTTATTGCTGAAATGTTCTAAATTTGTAATAATTTTAAATTTCTTATTAAATATGTACGGAAGTGCGATCATATCGTGTTAAATACACTTATCTACGATGAACCCGGCGCTCGTCGTGCATAGCCGTGTTTAGGAAATTGTGCATATTTCGATTTTATAGTATTATGTATTATCTGAACTAGTGCGACAATTAACTATCTCGGTGCAATAATATCGAGTACAAGTGGATGCGAAGAGAAAATACGCGGACGTCTCGTTGTAACTAGCAATGACCAGACTGAATCGAATGTGGAAAGATACACGCATAACGAAATTGAAACTGCTGCAGTCCTTTTTTCCTGTTGCGACGTATGCGTCACATGGACCATTAAAAAATCTGACGAAAAACGTATAAATTCCTTCCAGATGGCGATATATCGAAAACTTCTCCGTACACCTTATACTGCGTTCCGAACTAATAAGTCCGTTGTCGATGAATTAAAAGTGTATACCAGGCTTTTAACAAAAATCGAGAAAAACATGATATTTCGGACATATAGCGAGAAACATCGATTCGTTGAAACGAACAATAATATAGAAGTATCGTAAACGATAAACGTGCACAGGCAAGTTGCCGTACACGCTGGATTGATCGAGTAAAGACATCAACAGGATATACTATTTCGAACTGTCAATAATATGGATTTATGGAGGAAAACTATAATGCAACTTGTATTATAATACACGGTGTCACCACGTTCTTACATGCTTATCTTTTCGGTTACTTTGTAATCAACATGTGCTATTTTAAGCTCTATTTGATTATTATTATTATTATTTAGTGTAATAAAACGTTATAATTTTACTCGAATAAAAAAATATCAAATTCTAACAATAGGATATATCGATTTTAATCCGTGGATTGGTTCACTACTTCCCACATTAGCAAAATCTTGCACATTTTTCAAACAGCTTTAAGTTTTAATCATGATATTCCTACGTGGAATTACGACCGAAAAATAAAAGGACAATAATATTTTTCGAAATTTGAATTCGTTAGATATTGAAGCGAACTATTTTTATATAAAATTACTAATACCCAGTAATGTCGGTAATGTTCGATTCGGCAATATAATTGCTCCAATGAAGCATACTAAAAAGAAACACGGTGGATATTTCTCTTTGTAATGGATAAAATAGTAAAGAGAATTTTCTCTAAGTTTCCATACGAAAAAAAGGATCCTGGTCTTGGCGTCTGACCTTTTTGAAACGCTTAATTTTACACTAATTTAAAATATATATTAATTTCTCATATATATATATATATATATATATATATATATATATATATATATATATATATATATATATATATATCATCACACATGTATTAGTCCTATTTATTATCGCAGTTATAATATTTTTATAATTATATTTCCAATATTATTATTATTGTTATATTTTTTAATAAAACCGAGTAATATTCTAAATAATTTATTCGAATATTACGTTTCAGACGATTATGTATTTCGATTTGGAAACTAATCGATGGTTTAAAATTCCGACTTTCGGAGACGAACGGGTAGATTTAACATCTAGCTATCCGACTCGGAGGACATTTTTCACCGGGGTACAGGATAGTCAAAATCCGTCGTTTACTTACATCACTGGTGGAATGACCGCCGAAGGAGTCGCTTTAAGCGATTGTTGGACGTTAGATTTGTCGATTATGAAATGGTCTAGGATGGAAATGTTCGATTTATGCAGGGCCGCTTACATGCACGCGAGTGGTATTACCGAAACCGGAAAGATAATACATTTCGGCGGTATAGAAGCCATACAGAATACCTATCGTCCGCATCGCAGTAATTGTATGTCGACCGCTTGGATCTATATACCGAGTTTAAAAGCGATGGCTTGGGACGCGCTTTGTTATTTCTTCCGCAATAACTATATTCCGGAAAAACACATCGACGAATATATACCGCATTTTAAACATCGCATGTTTCTAAGCGACAGGAAAAAGAAAAAAGATTAAAAAATCTCAAACGACGTCAACAACTGTGTGTGTGTGTCTAACATATAGGTCGATAGATAGCGCGATTGTGTTTCTACGAAAAATACTCGCTTTAATTAAAAACTGAACTTATTTATTATCATTACTAAGTAGTAGTTTAAAGGATTTCGATTATTTGCCAAGTTCAGATAAGCTTTCTATATTTGCGAAATGACGATATAATAAGTTTCGCTAATTGAAATATATTTATTTATTTATTTATTTATTATTTAGTTATTCGTTTACAAAATATTACGGCGTACAAAACAGCAAAACGCCAATTACAGTGTACGCACTTACAGAATAATTATAAAGTAAAAGTATAAACTAAAATAAAACTAGACACCACTCTCACGCAGCGCGCTAATTAATATAAATAATATTAAAAATGGTAAAAAAAACAATACTAATACCAACAAAAAACCCATAATGTTTCTAATGAAATACAATACCTACATACAAGCACACCCAAAAAGATAAAAAAACACCATTCATCAGTGGCGTCCATTACAGGTAAGCGAGTTAAGCGCCGCTTAACCTGAAAAATCCGGAGAAAATAATTTTTTTATTCCAACTTATAGAGGTATAGAATAAAAATATTAAAACAGAAAGCGATTATATTGGCGGCTTATTACTTGAAAAACTGCGTGTTACGCATGGCTGCCCACTGAAGTGTCATACTTATACATTGTCTTATGCAGGCGCCTCGTATTAGCTGATTACAAAGAGAATTCGTTCTATTAGGATACGTGAACAGGGATGACGGGCTATATAGGTTGTGACCTTGAACAAGAACACGCTAGACGCGTAAATATGACGAAATGAATATCGCTTAAGGGATCTGTAGTTTAACGTGGTTTAACGAGGTTGTACGGCAGATTTTTTTTTTTGAAAACAAAATGCGTGTTCAGGAATTTATTGAAAACCTGTTATCGCGATTTTATTTTAACGAACAGTTAGAAATTATAAATTGTGGTAAGCCAAAACCAGAATTATCATCTTTAAAAGCTGAACAAAAGAAAGGTAGTAGAACTTTTACCAGACATTTTAAAGTATCCCAATATGAAATTATTTTGCGGTGAACTGGATGTGAAGATGAAACTGTTTTGTTGGTATAGAATGCTACTCAGGGATATGATAACTTAAATAATTTTTAATAAGCATGAATGTTCTCAGAGTCATATTTTTTCCTCCATGAAATTGAAGAAATTTGGTAAGTCGCGCGTGGACTTAAAATGATCAAGTACAAATCGAAGTTATGAAACATAATGAGATTGTACTACAAAATAGAAACATTTTAATTAATCGATGCAGTATGCTATCTCGGTGTTCATGAACTTGTCTCCACTCTGAAAAGACCGATTCCGATAATTGTGGGAATTATATAGACCCTTTTGCAATTACTTAACTATGGTATGATCTTAAAAGCGCACAGACACTTCTACAACGTTCCGTCATCAGATCGTATTCAGAATGATTTAATTTCTTCCGTACACGTGGCTGTTCAAACTAAGATAAAAGAAGAAATTAAAAATGCGAAACACGTGAGATCTTGTCTGAAGTTTACAAATTCGGATAATAAATAACAGGTTTTGCTTACTTTTGGTGTAGATTCCCATGCAGCCTGTTGTATAACTCTAATAAAATACTCTATCGATTCTTCGATTTGTTTTTCAGTTTTCAACTGTATTTTTAGACTTATTGTGCGTGCAAGTTGATTTCGAAATGCATCCCAATTCGTGTATTTATTATGCAATTTGCTGACTACACGTTGACTAGCATAACTGATGAGTGAACTGATGACAAAGTTTCATTGGTCCTAGCGTTAACAAATGTCGATGAGATTCATTTGATTATTTAAAAAAATCCAGTAAGTCTGGTATTTTATAGGGATCGCACGGCCGATAAGTAGGTGTTCCCGGTGAGCAAATAACGCCGCGTATTCTATCATTAATAATATTTTAGTTCTTTACCTCTAGGCACTGTTAGTCTAGACCCGAAGTAAATATTTTTCCCATTGTATTCGCCTCCTATTATGTATCTACAGCCTAAATTTCGAAAAAGTCGGCAGTTTCTTTTTTTTATATTATGCATCAGAGGACAGTAAACTGCGGACAACTCCCTTTCTTGCTGAACTATCAGTTTTTGTTAAATATGATTCGAACAAACGACAGATGTTATCTTGCAATATTCGGATTAGTTTATAAGCCAGTCCTTCATTCCAGGTGAATGCAATGGTATCTTTTATTCGGTCATCGGCATTAATCGTTTGAGCAGTAATTTCTCAAACAAATTTGATACAGTTAATAGTAATGATAACATCAGATTCAGATTTATTATGTTTCTTTACCATCAAAATTTGCGCTGTTAAAAAACAGCTGGGGTATATGTTCTAGTTATATAGATATGCTAGCATAAATATACTTCTTTTGAGACGTTCTTTTAATACTCTGGGGAATACTATGTCCGCAGCTTTCCGGGGATTCATATTTTTATCTATTTCATTCGCAACCTCGTACAGCGCTTGAATAACGCTGATGTTAATGGATGAAGTCACATCGTGTAGTTTAAATACCCGAGTTAAATGACAAAACACTCTGCTTTGTCAAGATCTGTTCTTACCCAATTTACAATCTCATCTTTAATAGGTAGATTCTGGGAAATTGTATGTTTGTTTCTTCTAGTCGCTTTCCAAAAAGAATATTCGGAGCCACTCAGATCTTGATTTTGGTCAAGATTATTTCGTGAAATAAATATAGCTCATTGTTCATGAAGTAATTAAAATCTTTAAGCACCCAAATTTCAACAAAGCGCATGGATACCAGCTAAATTCAACTTGGTTACTGATTAGATTAAAATAAAAGTAATCGCTAATTTAGCGAATAACTCCAGTCTCCCACAAAATAATGATGACAAAAACATCGATTAACCCAAGGATACTTGGCATATATGTATGTACATATAAATTCTTCATAATTTGTAAAATTTTGTATCGAAATATACTATACTACTATACTACTAGTCTATACTGGATCATGCTACTGTATTTTTAGTCCAAGATTTAATGCCTACATCTAGTATTCCACCAGTTGGAAGTAACTGGTCATCAGAAAGTACGAATATTTCTTCTGTTACACTACAGCAAAAGAAATTGACTATTTAAAATTATTTTTTAATACGGATATAATAAATTCGATAAGAAAAGAAACTAATCTCTTAAATTTAACTTTTAGTATTTTGATATACATCGTATAAATTGTATTACAATGGGCGGATAGGTTAAAGTATTTTAAGGAGAAGGTAAAATGTTGAATTCTGCTCACTGCCCATTGTAACTGCAAAAATTAAATTGTTAGGCACCTTCTCATTATACAATACAACCTTATGTTGAAGTCACGAATAAGTATGAGATAAGATTTTATTATTCAATCCATTCGGTCCAGATGTTAGACACCATAAATAAATAGTTATCAATTACGGCAACTGGATTATTTTAATTTAACAATAACCTTAAGGATAACTTGTATTTTTGTTGTAATTATATGTACAATTCTATTATCAACAGAGGAAATGAAGTGAACACCTTTATATAAATAGGGTCCTGTAATTACCCCGAGATGTCTGTCAGAATCCGGAATATTTTTAGAAAGAGATTACGGCAAGAATAAAAAATGCCTGTATTAAGATAATTTAACTTTAAACGAAAAATCTGTTTTAGATCTTAAGTTTTCAACCATCTTAAAATAATGTTGAAAATGTCTATTATAGGTGGTGTAATCAGTACATTACTATTAATATTCTCATCGCTGAAGCCACTGTTAATATAATTATATTTAATATATTTACATCATTATCATCTATAGTCATCATTCTAGATAGAGAGGGTATCGTGGTAAACATTTAATCCACCGGTGATATTTTCCAGCATGTTTCCTTTTGCTATCCGTGTACAAAAGTACTTTTTTTTATATACTTCTTTACAAGATTGGGTATAGTTTCGTCATCTCGATAAAGTGTCTTCGTGTTACCGAACTTAAAACATAATTTTCCGCAGGTGCAGGACCTAAACTATGCCCGAGAAAGTCTCTCAATAGATATTTCGGACACAATTTGCACGAACCGGGAATAATCTGAAAAAATTGTGATTTTCAGAAAATTCGCTATTGTAACGAGGAGCAGCCTACCGCTCGCTTATTTTCATGTAAAGCATGTCCGGTTAAATGAAATTTTGAACACGTTGTAAAACTGAAAGTTAACACAATTGATTTCTCGGATTATTAGAAATACGTACTGTAAGTTGCTTCACCCAACACATAAAAGAAGACTAGTCAATATTTTACAATACGACCAATTTACTGGGCTTAAGACGGTCCAAATTCGAACGGTCGCGAATTAATATTTTCATGTCAAAAGTCAAATCGTGATTTTTAAATAATGCAACGATTTATTTTCCTTCAAACCATCGGACATTGATTATTCCACGCAGAAATTTAATTCAAATAATTCATCCACTCGATGTTTCGGTGCATCTTCACGTACATCTAGATTAGCCTGTAATGTCTGATAAATAAGTCGTTTCTTCTCAAGCATTCGTTTGGAATGCGGTCGCCCTATGATCTGATATATTTGGAGTAATTTTTTCCTAATCCGGTAAGTTTATGAGATTCTCAAGGACATCCGGATGTAGTTGCAAAAATACTTTGCACGAGCTAACGGCTAATGCCAGTCTCAGAAATGAATTAAACTCTTCCATTATAGAGGGTAATAATTGAATTTAATCGTTAATTAACTCAATAATTTCGATAATTTCACTTCAACGGCAGTTTTAGACGAATTAAATTATAGACACGGAGTAAGCATATTTCCAACGAGGTGTACAAGTGTACGATTCTCAGTGATGAATTTTTCGCAAGAAATTCTATTTATAAGACGTCAAGTTTATGACGAGTATAAATAATTTGTATACGATAAATCGCCCAAGAAGTTTAAATCGTCTTAAAAGGATCAGAGGAGCTGAAAATTTCAAACCAGATCTATTATTTATTACGGGTAAAAAATTATAAAACACTATCAGAATTATAAGGATTGAATAATAATAATAATAATAATAATAACCGTTATCGAAAATAATTATATATACATATATATATATATATATATATATATATATATATATATATATATATATATATATATATATATATATATATAATAAAAAGATGGTAATCAAAAGGAAAATTAATGTATTTTTGTTCTAACATCGAATACATCGAATAAATATATTTTATAAATATACACTGACAATTCCAGTTGATACATTAAAAGTTTAAGATCGGATTTGAATAAAAATAATTCTTCCAAACAAATAAATAAATAAATAGATATGGCGACGAAGGTAAAAAAAAATTTAAAATGTACACGTCGAAACTATTAATTATTTATTTTCATGTCCAAATAAATAAATATATATATATATATATATATGTGTAATATATGTATGTAATGATTGCAAAGGTACCCTAAAAGTTTAGATTGAACTTCAGTGATCCAGTATACGTAAATTTCCCGATACGATCTTATTTTCCAGAATAGACCCAGACGGTATATCGATACGATCTCCATGATTCGCTATGATTATAACGGTACCCTGTCAAAAAAAAACTAACGTTATATTTGTAAAAATACGTCAACATTATGCTGCTTCGATGCATGGACAAGTTGTTTTTTTCATTCGTTCCTTCCTTATTATATATGTGTTTTTATAAATAAAATTTGGTTTAGTACTCGATATCGATAATTTCATTTGGCATCATATTATTCATTTATTTTATTTTTTTTTTATACATAATGAATGACTAATTAGTCATCTCACTTTCGTTTGTTCCAACGGGTAGAAAGTGCGCATCGTAAAATTAAAATTTTTATACAAGATTATCAAAATGAAAGCGCGCGTTTTGCGTGGAACGTTATTTTCGGTGTGAATCGATCACAACAGTGCAACGATAGTTTCAAAAATAATTCCAAGTTACGCGATTTTTTTGATACCTTAAGAACCTCGTTTACGAAACACATATACGTGATCTGGAAGACTTGAAAACTCGGATTTCTGAAGAAATTTCACAAAATTCAGCGACCTATAAAACTTTGTAAAGGCTGAATGAAAGTATTGTTGCAAATAGAGGTTATCTGAACGATATATTGTGTATTCACAGGTGATTATAAGCTAATCTATAATATTTCATTTAAAAATTTTGGTTTTGTATAATTATTGAACTATTCGAAAAACAACAAAACTCCTACTCACGCGTTACCAAATTATTGTCTATAAATATTCTGATATTATTAACATTTTCGATGTAAGAAAAATACATTTATAAATTCGAATTATTAAATATATATATATATATATATATATATTTTTTTATACCTTTAAAAATACGTTTCTTCCGAAGGTAACGTCTCCAGAAACTGTTAGGTGATCTAGTTCGATAATATCTGGTATAGTCGCGAAACGAGAAAGAAAATCTTTCACCTAACCAGTTAAAAATAATTGTTATTAAAAAAATTAAAAATACGAAGGTTACGGTAAACGTACGAGAAGAAATTTAGATAAAAATTCGCAAATTAAAATACTTCGCACTTATACTAGAGTACCAGCACGATATAACTTTCCGATAATATCAATGTCGCGATTAAACCTAAACGATAAAAAGTCGCCAGGAAAGAAAATAAGTTTTTTGTTTTTTATGCGTGGAATGTGAATTTCGATATTGTATTAATTTTTATATTTTATTTTTATGTTCATTTAATAAATTTTAATTTTTAAAAAAAAAAATATATATATATTAATTTTAATCCAGGTAAAACCCCAGATGTATTGAATTTCTTCATATTGAAGGGTGTTTCACAGAATTATACAGAAATTATACGTTATAACGATTTAACTTCTAACCATACTCCTGTTCTACTAATATTTAGCGGTACAGTTTTACGGAAACAGAAACGAAGGACACTCACGAATAAATGTACCAATTGGGAAACATTCAGAAATCAGTTAGACCAACGGATTAACTTAAAGATAAGAACTAAACAGGAATTGGAGATATTTATTCTACGTTTCATTGAAACCGTTAGGAGAATACCCGATCATCAGTTTTTGGGTTCCGCAGGAACCATTCAACAATTGATCAAATGCATCGTGTTACATCTGTAATAGAAAAGGCATTTTAAGAAAGGAAATATTGCTCGGCTGTTTTCTTCGACATACTGGCATCGATCGTGTACGACATCAATGACTTATCTTTCAACTAAGTCAAAGTTTACCGATGAAATCGCGCCATGTTATACGATCGTATTTATCTGATCGATGGTTTCGCGTATCGCACGAACATGCTACATCAGTACTTCATCCGATACAAGCAGGTGTTCCGCAAGGCAGTGTCTTAGGACCTGTATTGTACACAGCGGACATCCCACCATTGTATAATACAACAATAGCAATGTTTGCGGATGATACAGTATTACCATCTGTTAATCATTATCAAATTACAGCGACTAATAATCTGCAGCATGCTCTGAATCGTTTATCGGAATGGACGAAGGATTGGAAAATTCAGTTAATATATATAAAATATCATTATCGATAATAATTATTTTCCGATTTTTGTTCGTTTTGTTGAAATTTATAAAAGCATTTTCATTCGTCGTAAATTTATTTTAGTGATTTACGTTTTTTCCCAATTGCTGATTAATTTGCAAACATCGGTAAGTTTATTTTATTTCAAATTCGTGCTGCACCGATTCATCCTAAATATACCTAATGAATTACAATTCACACTATTGGCTGGTAAACTTGTTCTTCATTCCTTTGACAGAGTCCTACTTTCATTTAAACTCTGCAGGGAACCATCACATACATCGTTGGTATACATACTTCTTCGGTCGTATTATCGTTTACGGACGTCCTGACCAACCATCATATATCAGTGGATCGAGCGACCACACTTGACGCCATTTTTCTCCGTCGCTAATACTTTTTATTAGCTACGACGGAGACAACCTTGTTATACATTTAATATTATCTAAGAATCTTATACACCCTTGATTCCTTTTTTTCATCGATTCTTCACAAAAATTCGTTCTAATCCATTCCTTCTCACGATATACCCGAAGTACTTTAAATTCTGTCTTGTTATCGTAGACAATAGTCGTTGCATCGGCTACACACGGTTAATGAGTACACTAGTTCTTTGATCATTTATACATTTTTTTTTTAATGTACTTACCAAACCTACTTTTTTTTTAAATCTCAACACGGGGTTATCGATAAACGAGGATTTAAACCTAAATTAAAATTCGATCGATAATAATCTGACACTTAATTCTATATATATATATATATATATATATATATATATATATATATATATATATATATATATATATATATATCTTCTCTTAAAATGTATTTCTAGAATTCGTCGTTAATTAAAACAACAAATCAACTACTTTAGTTCAATATTAATTTCTATATTTGTTCAGACTGATTTTCAACTTCGGCCGATCCGTCATTTATTAAATACGTTTATATATATATATATATATATATATATATATATATATATATATATATATATATATATCTATATATATATATATGTAAGAATCCTAAAATTTCAACGTAGGTTTGTTTTTTTAATGATCTGGCAGTATATACTACTTGGCCACGAAAAATAAATCATATCATAAATAAGTATAAACCTAGTGTATAACTAAAGGAAGAAAAAAACTATAAAATATTAATATAACAAAAGAGGAAAATTTAAAAGAAATAGAAAATTACTGCCAAAACAAAAACCAACTGTTAAATTAGAAATATGATTAATACTAATGAATTTAAATGATACTATTAAACAAACATATCAAGGATAACCTATCAAGCAAATACGTATATGTTCGAACAGCTAAAACATAAATGATTAATATCTTCCCCAAAAATTAACGATGATCGGTACAACGAACATAAGACGGATTTACAAGATCCAAGTTCAAAGCTACTTTAGAGCGACCAGGACGTAGTCTACACGTGACAGTGACAAATCTGCGGAGAGTTGTGATCGGAATAACTGAGGGGAGATGATTAGGGTACGTGAGGAAATTCAGTTTGAACAATACTATAGGTTTTACGTTTGATTGAATAATGTATACTTTCAAGCAGTCGGTTTTAAAAGTTCTCCTAATCGTGTCATATAGGTCGCTTGAGGGAATATACGGAAAACGATCTCAAGTTAAAATCGTTTTTAACGCTAGATACACGGCTAAAAAGAACAAAAAAATATTTACTTTCGCAAAATGTTTATCGCCAAGCTTAATTAACGGAGTAGTAGGAAACATACGCTGATGACTCATAATTAACGACGCATTTTTCAAATCGTATAAATTACTCATGACTAACATTAAATCCGACGTTTTCTTTACCGGCAGAAATCTTCGCCTGGGTACTAATACACCTGAAAATTAAGATATATATATATATATATATATATAAATTAGTTTTTTTAGAAGAGGCCAACTTTTGCCCTTTAGCCAGTTTTATTCTTTTATGTTTTACTTTTTTTTATTTTTTTTATTACGATTGTATATTATTTCTTTTAATAAATTGAAATAAATATTTCACCTCACTGTGTTAAGGGGTTAAATCATTCCGACACAAAAAACCTTCGAGCGTTCTTCCTTCTCACTGTCATTTTTCGGATTACATCAAGTATTCAATCTCGTTCCTTCTTCTGTATCGCAATTGTGACATCAGCCGTCTCCGATATTATTTTAATTCGAGGTAAATATTTAAGAGCGCAGTAATGACTCAATCTTATTAACTTTACTACGTAATCTCCGTTTCTATCAAGATACGCCGTAAACCATGGAATTCACGTAACTTCACTTTCTAAGCAAATGTACGTTTTACTCCTGTTTTCTCCTACTGTTCGGTATCGCTTATTTTATTCCTTGTACGTTTTATTTAGTCCATACTATGTATGGATATGGAATCAACAATTCCGTTTCCTAATATTCCGACGTTGATTCTTACTTTATGTTCTTATTGTTCTAATACAATTCCTAATTTGCGATTCAATATTAATATTATTATTATTATTATTATCATCATCATTTTGTTTTATAAATCGATAATTTATTTTTGCGAACCACCGCGATTGGAGATGGTAAAGAGTTATTCTTAACGTTCTGTTCCTATAGATTATTATTAAAGTAAATTAACGTGCCATGTAAAGCAGCCAAGAAGCGCAATAGGAAAAGAAGATTAGATTAAATAATAGAGACCATTCGACAATGAAACATGGTCATCGTTGAAGAGGAGATAAAACGAAGGAAGAAGATTAAGAGATGTTTGTAGCGATGAGTATAAGGGACAATCAACTAGAATATGGCAAATGGAGAGCATAATGTTACAACCGGAAAACACTGGAGCCAA
Organism: Coronaproctus castanopsis; assembly: GCA_032883995.1. Taxonomy (NCBI): domain Eukaryota; kingdom Metazoa; phylum Arthropoda; class Insecta; order Hemiptera; family Monophlebidae; genus Coronaproctus; species Coronaproctus castanopsis. The sequence continues at coordinate 65,724,379 of CM065053.1, forward strand.
TTATTAATGATCACATCATCTCTGCGGCTTGGAAGCGAAGTTATCCAAGGATCGATCGAATGTTTGTTTTGCCGCAGTTTGTTGGTTTATGACGTCAACTGCCACTTCTTCTGTCATAATTCAAGAAGCTCATTTATGATGTATTTCTTAAGTTCAGGCGCTGGAACTGGAACATTCGGAACCGGCAAGAACGTAACAATTTTCATGGCCGCTTTCTTAGCTAACTCGTCCCCATGAAACCCAGCATGAGCTGTGGTTAACAGGAATGTCGCTTTCCCGTTAATCCCCTCCAGTACCGGTTTCATCACTTTTTATCATGGCTGAAAACGCCGCAGGCAGTGCGGAGTGCTGAAAGAGAGTCCGAACATATAGTTGAAGGTTTATCGACATCGAAATTCATTAAAGAATCCATAGCAAGATAAATCGTGTATAATTCAGCTGAAATGACGGAGAATATCTACGGTAGCGAATATTGAATAATGATTGATCCATCTCTAATAACTGAGTAACCGACAAATCCATCGAACAGATATGCGTCAGTGTAAAACATGTAAATTCATATGAACGTGACGTAATTTCTTTCTTGATTTCTTTGGATGGGCAGACAATTGTCGATCAGATGAAAATCTTCTGCTGACTAAATCTACGTAAGACCTATTCTATTTTCGTAGTGAACCGCAATCTCAACAATTCGTGAATGTGTGAAATCGGCAAAAGTTTAGATTTTCACTTTACTATTTTTTGTAATACTGGGCATCTAAATTATGTAAGTATTTTCTTACATTTTATTTTATTTTTTTTTCCTTTTATATTTGATTTAAATTATATACACAGTTTTGTTATTTTATTTTTTTATGTCCACCACGTAATGGTCCGAAAAGTTTTGTGGTCTTTTTATATATAAAAAAATATCGATTTTAACTAGTTTTCCGTTATTTATTTCATATCATTTATAATCGGAAAATTTCCAATCCGCTACGAAATTCGTATAAGAAATCTAATCTGTTCTTTTTTTTTCTCTTTTTAATCATATCGCTTAAAAATGTTTTCATCGCGTAACATACGAAAAAAAGAGAACGAACTAATAAAAATATTAAACGTTCTAACCAATTCCGTTGTCGAATGATTTTACAGCTGCACCAACAGCGGTCTCCAATTGGATTACGTTTAAATTGTCATCTAAAGTTTTATTATTAACAATTACGTCCAATTGCAAAGATTCTTCCTCCAATATACGGTTTATCGCTATTAAATAAAAAATCATATTAATAATAATGTTAAAAATCATCCGATATATATTATACATATATATATATATATATATATATATAGTCATCTCATCTATAGGCATCACCATTGGTAAGGTATCATGATTAACATTGTAATTTTCCCTCATTTTTCGTGATTCTCTGATGATTGATGTACGTATTCCAAAAATGGTAACCTTGTTCTATACAGTACAATATCTGCCCACCTGATAGGTGTACGTCCAGGTGGTCGTTTTCAAATTAATTTTACCCATGACCATTGTGCGTTTTATTCATTACTATTTTCTTATTATACCTCAAAAGTATTTCAGCGCTCTCATTGCGACAATCGTTGACAACCTTTTATCCATGGAATTCTGACGTATATCCAATCCAACCCCATATTCCAAACGCTTCGATCAATTTCGAATCTGCGTCTTATTTCACTTTCACAGCTCCCTTTATTCTCTAAAGTGATCTTTAGTATACAAAAAGAAAAAAACATTCCGCTGTTTCATAATGTAACTTTTCCCGAGGTGGTATTATATTTCCCGATCGGTTATCATTATTGTTGGATCATTTTTATTCATATTTAATCCATATTGCACACTAATGCTTTCCAGCCTATGTAGAAGTTTTTCCGTCTCTTTCATAGCTATTAATGTTGTACCATCTGCAAATCTAAAATTAGTTATCTCTCGCCCTCCTATCATTATTTCGACATTCCATTGGTCTAGCACTAATCTCATTATTACATATTAATGATAGCCGTAACAGACTGATTATTCCGGTTTTTAATTTAGTCAGATTTACTTTAATTCTCTAGTACCGAGTAAATAAAATTAAAATATCTTTAAATCACAACTGGTTACAAGTAAATAACAGAAATTGGATAAAATCAAATGTATTTTAAAAAAAAAAAGTTAAACTAAAGATAATCTAAAATTGTATGAAATTTATGAAATAAATCGTGTAATCATACAGTTTTCAGAAACCCAACAATAAGTTAAACATATTTTAATAAAGTACGAATTTATGTAAATTAGTGTTTAGACGAAATAAATAATTTATTCTAGTCAAAATATAACTAAGAATCACCGTTCCGAGAGAATACGACTAGTTTTTAATCGGTTCTGACCTAACCTACTAGTATTCGATATCTAAATGCAACTAAATTCGATATTCGGATTTTTATTCTAAAGCACATCGAGCACTTCTTACAGTATAATTTATAAATGAATTAAAATAGAAAATTTAATCGCAAAGATGAAACCTTTATTACCGGATTTATAAAAATATATAAACATCGTATATAAAGAAAAAAGAATATTTCATCAATTGCTCGAAGTAATAAACAAATTTTTCAAACATATATATATATATATATATATATATATTCATAAAACGATTAATTTAATTGACCCATCACTGAACATTATATTATAGTACTTCTGCGATCGAACTTTTTATTTTGTTATAAAATTTTTTTGTTTTGTTTTTTTTTTAAAAAAAATATCACACTATTAAAAACCGTTAGATACGTAATTATTTTAATCGTGTAGAATTCCGCCCCACGAATTTTCGTAGTTATAAACAAAAATGTAATTTTTCCTTTTAATGGTTTGTTTTTCGGTGGATTTTTTTTCTTAAAATAATTCTTTCACAGATTCAAAAAAATTACGGAACATCCGATACCTCAAATCGAAACGGTACTCCAGATATAAAATTGTAATCATATTAACGAACATATACGCGATAAAAAGTAAATTTCTTAATTTATAACATTCGAACGTTTAGTGCGATCGAGCTGAAATTTTTAACATACATTTAGGCATCGAGAAAAATTGAAATTTTGCAAAATTATGTGATTGATGTACTCGGGACAGGGGCCCAAAATTTCGATACAGACCATTTTTAATTACTTAATAAATTACAGGTATCTAGAAAAATTTATCCAAATCGTTAGAACTATTTCCGAGATAGTCTAGTAATATTAATATATATATATATATATATATATATATATATATATATATATATATATATATAAGAATTACTCATTTAATAAGATAAACGCACGTGCGTGCGCATATGTGTTTATTTACATACCAGTTGTTGACTTCGAAAGAACTGCTCTCAGACCAGCACAGAAAACGCAAAATACAAGATGAGGATAATGCTGCGAAAACACAAGTAATAGTGCGAATATGCCGAATAAAAATAACAGAACACAACTTGGAAACACAAGTATACATGTTTTTAACGAAAAAATAAAATTGCGAATAGGCCTTGACCGAAAAAATGAGTGCAGTACACCGCAATTATAATTTATGGACAAAGACAAAAATGAATAGGAATTTAAATATTGAAATTTTATTTATGAACGAGACAGTACGTTATCGCTCCAAGAAATAGATAATAAAAAATATAAATCGATACATTACAATGTTATAATTTATAAATAAAAAATTAACATTGATCATTATGATAAACAATAAAAAATGCAGTTAAGAATCACTAAATTTGTATTAAAAAAAAACAAACCTTTTCAGATATTTAGTCATTTTCAAGTGTACATAAATAAGAATAAATAAAATAATAATAATAATAAAACAAATAAAAATAAGATGTAAGAAAATACGTAATTTAGATGCACAATATTGCAAAGAATGAAAAAACGATTACAACCTAAACTTTTTTTTTTTTAACGAATAGCTACTGCCTATAAAGCTATTATTCGAATTATCAATTACTTAAAGATAATTTGAGAAGTTTAGCATTTATTATAAAGTTGGTGAGAAGGTGGAGATTGTTTACATCCGGGATACTTGTTTTCCAACCGATTTTGCAACGATATTGAGTAGATTTATGGCAGATTAAAACAATACGATAGACCGTTATATTGACGGTGGTTGAACACTCAGTAGATACGAGTGCGTACTGAGCATGTGACCAATATATATTCTGTCGACAGCAGTTTCCCGCCTGGGTGAACGTATTTTACTGAATTTTGAAGACCAAATTTCTAAATCCTTCTTTATATTGCCAAGTATACTTGACCGAATATGGAAGGACTAGAAGTCCAGGATTTTCAGGCTATAATATTTTGCGTTGTCTTCCCCTAACGTAATCGGCAAGTTAACTTCGGTAGGCTCTTGTGCCGCACTCATCGATGGTGAACATGGTAAACCACATTCACCATCAAATTAGTTTATAATCAAATTTGCTACTTGAATTTTTTTTTTTTTTGTAATATTGTACATCTAAATTAAGTATTTTCTTTCATTATATATTTGTTTGTGTCTTTTATTTATTATTATTATTTTATTATTTATTTTTATTTATGTACACTCGAAAATGGCTTAATAGCCGAAAAGATTTGTTTTGTGTTTTTTGTTACTTAATTTTAGCGATTTTAACTACGTTTTTATAGTTTATCTTTTTGTAAAAATCAGTACATTCCACACCAGTTCAAATTATCATTATGGGTTGTAGAATTAAACGTCTTCAACACGTTATACTACCGTCGTTTAGAACGTCTTAAATAGTGAGAGATTACAAATGACCAAGTACTTCGACGAACTGAGATCTCACTATTTAAGAGTAATTGGAAAAGCTCCCAACAGACGGACATAAAGTGACGATTATGAATATTTAATTATTTAATATTTTTAAATAGTCTATAAAGATAAATTGATAAAATAATAATGTCAGCGACAACTTGTAACGTGTACAGAAACTAACAGGTGTAATATATTATATATATATATATATGTGTTTTTTTATTTCGTTTATTTTTATATAGCCCTTTAATAGGATATTACTAAGATACAATCTTAGTTATTCGGCTAAATAATTATCATCTTTAACTTGCATGAATACTTGATAGCTAACTTAACTGCTAAGTATAAAAACGAGTGTGGAATACGTACTCCACTGGTTACGGATCCATTATGCATAAAATTTACATATTTACAAGACCAAATCTACGGGATCGCGACAAACGAGTCGTCTAATTCCATGTTCGGCATCAAGCGGTTGCCTATTGACATGACTGTGTAGCCACTGCTCGTGCAATTTGACGAATCGCTTAATGACATGGTTAATGAACATCATACTGAGATCGGAGTGAATGTCATCGTTACGTGGGTTCTGCGTCAACTATCGCACGTAAAATGTTTTGACGGGATTGTATGATATCCCAGATTCGACTTGGCCTTACAACTCTACACAGCAAGGCCGTAAGTCCGAACGGGTTTAATAATTTGTATAGCGTATATATGTGCGAATGTATTGCGTACGCGTAAGTACATATAAACGCCATTTATACTCACCGCCTAAGTTAACCCATAAATTGTTGGTATTGAAATATTTGAAACATTTCACCGATTTAAAGTCGTCCACGTGTTCTTTCGGTACTTGAGCTATTTCCAACAAATGCAGCTTGCCTTCGTAATTAATAAGGGTACCACCCTGTTACGTAAAGTTACGACAGATAATTAGTCGCTGGTAACGAATACATAAAACGATTTTTAGAAATTATTCCATGTTAATTTAACAGCGACGAACGTGAAAAAATGCGGTACAGCATTTACGAAATATTACGCCTTTAAAATTAAAAAGTCGAGTTGAGTTAAAAATCCTTATTTTCAGTCCAATCAGATTACTTAATTTAACGCAGTTTACTATAGGGTGGCACAGAGAAGACGGACGATTTTGTATTTTGAATATCGCAGTAGTTGGTAAGGTACACACGAGAGATTCGTTTATGTTCAGTTATCATGCGATTCTCCGCGCGTTTTGCGTGGAACGTTATTTTCGGCGTGAATCGATCGCGAGACGATGCAGAGTTTCGAAAAGAATTCAATGTTACGAGAATTTTTGTGAGGATACATTAAGAGCTGCCGTTTACAAAACACGTCCACTAGATCTAGAATACCGGAAAATTCTAATTTTTGGGAAAATTACAAAAATTCAGCGACCTATGCTCGAAAAAGTGTTCGAAAATTTTGTAAAAAAGACTGAATGAATTACAAATGGCGGTCGTGTGAACGATATCGTGTTCCACAAATAATTCTAAGCTAATCTCTCGTTTTCCTAGTTTTAAATAAAAATGCAAAAATTTTAAGTTTCTGAGTTATTCAAAAACCGACAAAACTGACTGTGGGTCGGTTACCATATATTATCTTATTGCCGTATAATAATAAAAATATTAGTATCGTGAATTACATTTAATCCGGCGTAAAAATCTCAATGGATAGTACATCTTTAACATTTAGTCACGAGTTTTACAAGATGAAGTTCAAACAGAAGGAACATTGGATTTTCCTAATTTGTACGACATCCATTGTCCTCAAGCCACGATACTAAAAAATGCCATAACTATAATACTAATCTTAGCCGACATAACTGACCATTATTTAATCAAATTTAGCCTCTAATAGTACAGAATTACGTCGCAATTAATTTTAGTACCTCATATTCTCATAACTTACTTTCCACACAGTGAAACAAATGAAATGACAAATATCGTAATATATTATACATAGGATTATTCGGATTCAATTAATCAGCATCATCATTTGTTCACAAATAGTCAATGCACCAACTATATATAATATATATATATATATATATATATATATATGTGTGTGTGTATGATATTATGTGTACATATTTATATTTTTTATGTGTTTGCACGATTTTTTACTATATAATAAAAACCTACGGCGAACATGATTTACGTTTACAAAACGAATTAGGAAATTCTAATCTCGAAGTTATCCGTTACATTTGTCAAAATAGGCCGGGTGAAATTATAAAATTAAATTACACCTTATGTTTGGCAACTAACAACAACTATTTTGTTAGTTCTTGTAATTGTTCACATCTTATGGATAACCATTGATAGTGGTCAATGCGAACCGCGTTATCCTCAAATGTTCCAATTATAGTAATTTTCGTGTTCCTCTTTAACAAGCTCTTTATGTATTCCCCTTTCTTATCCTGTTAGCTCTTCAAAATACGTATACATGGCTCTATATATTCCTATATTTTAAATTCCGGGTATCATTATTTCATTTTATTCATCTCTGCATTTCTTTTTAGTCTGCATATATGATAAATAGTACCTTCCTATTCATTTTATAATATCCAATACTAACTATATAGTTGCGGGGGGGGTCCAATAAAAAATAATAATAATATGTTTTTAATATTACTCTACAATAATATTTAATAAATTAAATCGATAAATACCTTTACGTCGGCTTTTGTTTTATCCGTTATTTCCATCACGAATTCGGGTTTATTTCCGCTGTTATATAATAAAACTTTCAGTATATTCAAATCGACAGTCGCGCCCAAATTGTCTATATTCGATATGAAACAATAGTCTTTACCCTAAAAATTTGTCGAACAAATTATTATATTTATAATTTTATTAAATTTGGAAACCATAATTTATTTTATTATTAACAGCGTCAACGTGTCGTATTTAATTCTGGAGTTCTGTTTCTCAAATAACGTGTTTGCAACCTATACGCGTACATTTAACATAACCACAATTATCGAGATGTATAAATACTTCCCGTCTGTAAATCGATTTTACTACAATATAAGTATTCAATAACGTCCAACATCCCTGCTAAACAATATCGTTCGGAGTGTACTTCCGGTAGAAGCCGGTAAGATTAGCAGAGTACGTAACGGACGATGTTGGTCGGTAACGTCATTATTATTATTTCGAAATTAATGAAGAAAAACTTTTTCTCAAACTTGTACGATATAAAACGAAATTGCACACTTCTTTCGATTTAAAAAAAAGGGGAAAAAACGCATCAGATTATTATGTTCGTAGTACAATTCTGCCAGTTCTTCTAACTGAGCGGTGTGATAATCGTTCTTTTAAATCACCAGTTCCTTTTTCGTTCTTTGAACGAACAAGTACAATTGAACCGTGTAACCTCCAACTGACTCTTTGAACGAACTAGCTAGAACTACTATTAAAGATGCATCATAAAGCGAATGTATACATCTTCAACAAGGTGCATATACAGTCGTGTTTTACAAACAGGATAAAGAAAAGATGTATAGGGGACATGCAGATATGCGGACGTACGATGTAAACTTTTTAAAAAGCCGGATAATAGCTATAGAAATGAAAGGAAAGAGAACAAAAAAAAAGTAGACTAAAAACGCGTTGCCTCAATCGATTAAAAATCTTTAACCGGCCTTTAGTCAACATGAGCCATTCATGGTGACAGATCAACGTACCATATTTCGAACGCCTCTCACGTTGTTTATTTATCATTATTTATTACTATTAAATCACGAATGGCGAAAAACTGACAGAGTTATTAACCAGCGTTGTACGATCGATAACTGAAATACATCAAATTCAAGAATAATCTGTCGAGAAAAAGTATGGTAAAAATGAAAATAATTATTCTTGCTCTTTTAGTAAAATTACGGAATCTCATACCGGGGGCACGGCACCCTCACACGTTACTGTCAATTGACCTTTACCGTACATCGGAAATAAACAAAACGCCCGTGTTTACATTTCGGAGATATCGATTTTAGATAATCTACGATTGTATATAATTCATTTCGTAAGTTGCATATAAAATTAATTATATATGTAAGTGTAGTTTAACTAATATTATAATTAAAACTCGATTACTTTCATGTTTTCTTTATTTGCACGTATTTCATTCCACTGAACTTGGATACTTTATTCGTTTTAGTTATGGAAGGAGATTTATTTTTATTATAATTATTTAATATTAAAACGGACCCCATACGCACCCATGAACTTACTGTGTGGACTTACTTTGGTCCTAGATCTGATTTAAAAAAAAAAAACGGGGAATTCAGGAAACGGAAAGCATTATGGATATTGTTGATAGATTCGGATAAGGAAGGGGGAGGTTGTGCTGAGTTCTAAGTGCTGTGAGAACATGACAAGGTGTTTGGGTAATAAGCAGTTGTTGTCAAAAGGGATAGAGAGGAGAGTCCGTGCCTTAAGGAAGATAGGAATGGATAAGATTTGAAGTTTTATAGGGATAAAATTTTTCTTTCTGGATCGAAAATGAAATGGCAACTGAGATAGTGGATTAGATTTAATAGAAAGGAGGCGATTTTGTTGATTAGACCGAACTACAAAGTTGGGTTATGAGAGATTTCAGGAAAGTTAATTTACATCGCTAGAAAGGGAGAGACGAGCGGAAATGTGTGGAAGTAGCCTCCTCGACAGCTCGGTCAATAGTCTCATTTCCGGGGAGACAGATGTTACTTTGTTACCGTACACAACTGAAGGAATTTTTACGTAAATATATTACGTATTTAAACGCGATATTTTTAATCGTATCTAATTTACCTGTTCTAAGAATTTGCTCAACAGGCCGGAATTTTTGAAGCTATCGTAAAAATCGCCGTGTCCAGGAGGATACCACCTAATAAAAAAACGTGGATATAAAATTAAATTGCGTAAAATATGAAAATAATAATCGACGATTAAATTAACACCGTTGTTAAAACATAAAAATCATAACGCGTACCACGGAGCGAAGCCAATTAATTTTTCTCTTGTAAAATAAGGTTATATTAATTTCAGGAATTACGATAAAATGGTTAACGAAATGATCACTACCGCCTATATAAATAACTATTAGTGTTGCTAGCAATAAATAAAAAATGAAATTTTTATTACATACACATTTGTTCCAATAAACTAGAATTCCTTTTTTGTTTTGACCAGTAATTAATACCTCGTGGCTATTATCCGATGTACACATAATCATTAATTGTAATACTATAATGTTATTAATAATATTAGTCTTGATGAGAAAGTTTACAAGAATTTCCAGGTTGTAGACGTCCGCGATAGCTGAGTTTATCCCCCTAGTACGATATTGAGCGTGGTTTTGGCAAGCCTTGAGTATATGGTGGACGATTAATGTTTGGCATTCAATAGGTGGTGGCTTATGTCCAAGATACAATTTACCGCTGTTTCCAGTCTAGATAGACAGATTTTGGCAATGAGTTTTGGCCATGCTGTCAGTTCTTTTTTTTATGCATCCCAAAATATTAGGTTGAATAGGATCGACTCCATGATCGTAGTATGTTCTGAACTTAATCTTAAGCATACTCCGCACCTATATCTATTGGTAGGCGAGTTTGCGACGCCCAACAGGCCGCCCGATGTACAACATGGTGTGGTGAAATATTACGATGGCTAGGAATCTAAGCAAAGGTGACCTTTGTGTTCCATTTGTATAGCTTCAGTATCGAGAGAAATTAATATGATCAACAACTGTTACTCGGGGAGTTTATGGCCTCTATGTGTTTTAACGCAGACGTGAAATCTACGGAAATTACATAATTGTTCCGTTGGAGATCAGCGATTTATACATTGAAAAATCGCCATTAGCTCAGCTGAAAAGACTAACATATCGGAAGATTGTACTGATATGTAATATGATACAAATAGCTTATACAAAGATATTGTAGCCAATAAGCAACTGGGATGTGAGTTATGACAGGATAGGAGATGTCATTTAACAATGACACTCCAAACTACCTCTCCAATTATTTAAATGCGAGATAGTTAATAATGAAATAGGATGTGATTTTGTTATTTCGGTTACACAAGTGAAACCCGATCAGACGAAGTTTTCGAAGATTAAAAGAATATACGGGAGGTTGTAGTTACATACATAATACATCTGCATATTGTTACTTTTTGTCTAAATTATTATAGAGTACAATTTTTTATAAATTAAATCGGAGTTGGAACACACTAGTTTTATTTCCTTATATTCACAAGTTGTATAGAATTAGACTTAAAATTTTAAAATAAAAATAAAAAAAATCGACTAATCGATCGACTAAATAGAAATTTTTCAATTCTTAAAAAAAAAAAAAAAAAAAAAAAAAACCGGACGATATGGAGTCAGTCAGTTGATTTCGATACTCATCAACCGGAAACTGACAAAATGATTAAACGAAGCAGCACCCTGGCCAACGCCGTCTATCATTACCAACAGGCTGCGATACTCATTTCACGACCAATTGGACGGATAGCTAAATTGGCTAGATTTTATACAGTTTATCGTTTATTAGTCATACGAGATATTTGTATCCGATAACTCAATTCAATTATTGTTTGTAGTTAAAATAACATTTTGATTACCTCTTTCAACTACGGTGAATTTAGTTTTTTTTTTTTTTTTTATGTAATAATTCGAAATTCATTCGCAGCAAAGAGTAGACTTCCCGTTACAATTGCTAAATCGTCTGCGTATAAGGTAATGTGACTTTTATTCCGAATTTATCATGAAAACTTTATATACACGTTCAATAAGAGGGGTGAGTGTAAACAACCCTGTCTTACACCTTTCATAATCTCGAAAACTTCAGTCTTCATATACCGATCTATTTTTACCTCCGCCTCTGGTGTTCAAATCATACACCCTCAAACAAAACAAAAAAGAAATAATAATAATAAAAATAAATCGGTTTAAAAAAATAAATAAATAAAATTAACTTACGCTTCTATATTACCCTCTATATCGCACGTACTCGCAACTGGTAAAAGTGAATCTTTGTTTATTCTCGGATAACAACTCTGATTAAAAGTGTATATTTCGATATTTAATCCTTTATACTTGCGTATTATATTTCTCGTATCGATGTCCGTATTAAAGGAATTCATTAACACTAACGGTACGTTGGCGTCGTATTTTTTGTTCAAATGCTGCCATGTAACAAAAGAAAAGAATTGACGATTTTTTCAGAGAACCGTTAGAAAACAACTTCTTCGGTTATTAAATTAAATTTAATCTATCGAAAATATTTAATAAATACAGAAATATCTAACTAATTCGCAATAGGGTGAGTTTCGTCAAAATTATATCTGAAATTTTCTAGTAATTCGATAAAATACATTTTTTTTTATACGATATTTAATTAATCTAATTTTTCACATTAAATACGCTATCTACAATTCGTACGGTTTCTTGAATTTTGTAAATAATTTATCCTTCTATAATAAAGTTAATCTCCACCGAGAATTTCGTAGCGATATTTTTGTAATATTTTCTTATTTTATTTAAATAACTACCGGTTTCCGGCCGACATGGTTTCAATGTTCAACTTATACAAGTAGGAAAATACATCTTAACCCTCCTTACCGCGGGTCGTCTGGGACGAATTTGACACTCGCGATGTTTACATCATTACAAGAATAGGCTGAGTGATTTGTCAGCGTATTTCCAAGTTAGCGATTCATGTTCATTCGATTAGTGCTTATGCCGCAGTCAATGTTTTGTTCGTTAATCCGGAATATTGCTGTTTCCTTCCATCACTCTGATTAAAGGGTCTCCGATACTACTCGAGTATATTGTATAGCGTTATTTTTTTCTGTCGCTTATATATTTTTTTGTTTGTGATTTTATTTTTAATCAGTTTATTTATTTTTTTATCGCGATATATGAGTTCTCGTAGTTTTTTTTTAATAAACCAGAAGAGAATTCTAAGTAAAAAGGTTAGAAATCAGATATACAAGGATCATTGTCAGAGAATTATGCTTCTTCAGTTACTGATGATGATGCCGTTAAGCGATGAATTTACTGTAAATGACAATAATATTGTAGGCTATGCGAACTTAATAGAAAGTGAAAACGATCAAACAGAAGCATATGAGATTTTGTGCTTGGAAAAGACGGAGAAACTATTTGCACAATGGAAACCACGTATCGGAGTACTACGAGGAATCTAACGAAAAATGTCCTAAAAAGACATTATCCAGGTCCGAAAGGTCGTGCAACTGTATTATTGGATCCAGTTAAGATTTACTCATTGTTTATCGTTGATGAAATGATACGACATTGTAGCTCGATTTACTAACGTAAGAATGAGAACTTCATTAACGCAATATAAATTGGAGCAAGGACATTCCTGTGAAACGTGTTCTAAAACAGCTCTTATTGGATTATTATACATGAGTGGGATGTTGAAAAATTCCTAACTACAAAGGATATGTTCTCAAATCAGAAGCGTAATAAATCGATTTGTTTTCCTTAACTACGATTTGATGACCAGAGAGAAACGAATTAAAAATATTTAATTCTCAGCATTTAGAGAAATTTAGAATTTGTTTATAGACAACTGTAAAACATACTACATCCCTAACGAATATCCGTTGATGAAACTTGCCTTAAATTTAGAAGACGAGCATGCTTTTAAAATGTATTTACCAACCAAGTCGGACAAATACCGACTAAAAATTATTTCCACGTGTGATTCAAAACATATTATTTTTGTAATGTAATTCCATAATAAGGGAAAAAACAATGTTCCAACAAAAATTGAAAAGAAAAAAGAAGATAAAACCACCCACTGAGTACGATCTAGAAGTGACAAAAACAATACATGGGAGTAACGTCACAGCAGAGACAATTGGTTTTGTTCATACGAATTGGCAGAAGAACTTCATAAATTAAATTTGATTACGATTGGATAAGCTTCAAATTCCGACCTTTTATGGTGAACAATAAAGGTGTTGAACAAGACACACCGGATTTATTTTCAAACCTAATAAGATGATGGTGTCATATAATACTCCTAAAAGAAATAAAAATGTAATTTTGTGGTCCACCATGCATTTCCAGGGATATATCGATCGTGAGACACAGAAGCCTGACATGATATTTTTGATACAAAAGGAGAAGTAGATACGTTTGACATTAACTTTGTCACGAAAACTCGACCAGACGACAAACAAGACGTAGGCCACTTTGGTATTTTTATGTATTCTGGATTTTAATGCATGGATAAAAATATATATCAATTAAACTACGAAGAGATCCTTAATTTTTCTTGGAAATTAAGATTTATTGTAACGCATAAAATTGCACATTAGCAACATTTTCAAAACGTTAGAATCTGTTGCATATTAGCGAATTACGCGCCGTAGGATTAATAAGGCTATTAAAATTATAATTGTAATTATCAGACCATGGATTTTACTTGATATGATATACTGAGAAATAATATAAACTCCTATGTGGAAGAAAATTCAAATAATTAAATGGATATTTTGGAAGAAAATCCAAATAATTAAACGTTTCAAACAAGAAAGTCCATTTTTGTACGCTATTAAAACATATACATATATATATATATATATATATATATATATATATATATATATATATATATATATATATACATATATAATAAATAAAATAAATGCATATATAAATATATATTCATTTAAATAATTTACCTCGATTTGTTGTACTGTTAAATCTAAAAATGTCAATTCATTTCGGACTGGTATAACAGATTTCGGACCACGACAGCCCATAGAAGTACCGAGTCCACCGTTCAGCTTTACCACTACTAGTTTGCGTAACATATTGCTAATTTCTTCCGCAGAAGGTACTTTAAATAAACTATAATCCTGTATCTGCGAATTAAAACAAACTAGAATGTAACTTAAATAACATTAATACCAAAAAAAAATTATTATATATGTATGTACATCTTGACGATTTAAAATAACCAGACGATAAATGGGCGAATATAACAACACGTAATATTATTCGATCCTTATTTTCCTAGTTAACTACACACTTGTCAACATACACAAATCACACAGCAGCAAAAAGTAAAATCGATACAAATAAAAAGGTCCGTTCGATTTATTTAAGTTATAATGATGGGGAAACAATTGAATACAGGTTTTTGTTTTTTAAATACCTCGATCAGATTATAACAGAAGATGTCTATTGTGATACTGAAATTAATTATAGAATTCGAACTAACAAAATGCGCGTTTCGAGAAACATGTCAATACCGTTTAAGCTCCGAAAAAGAATATTGAAAATGTACGCGTGGTCCATAGCCCTTTAACCTGGACATTAAATAAAGTTAACGCAAATAAGTTATGTAACTTGGGTAGATAAAAATCAAAAAATTAACAGATACTATACGTCAAATTGAAAATTATTAAATCGGATGAGGAGATTAACTCTTGGGTCATATTTTCGGATTCGAAATATTCTTGAAGGCAAAAATCCAAGAAAAAACCCCAGCTGGAGACCGAAAAACGCGTTTATAACAACCCTGTTCAACGACACCGAATTAAAGAACTACGCTGAATTAAACAGAGCTGCGGAAGACAAGACCGGGAAAGATGGAAGTTTAATGTCTCGTGGCAATGGACCGGCATTAGAACTGTACTAATAATGATGATGAAAATTTCTCATAAATGTAATCGTACGATTGAAAAGAATTACAAGCTAATGAGGTGAAACAATTCATCTATAAGATAACACGACGTATAGAGATATATAGAAGAAACTCGGTAGTGCCTCCTCCTTTATATTTTTTATGTAACAAAGAAAAGCGCAGTCGGTTTAATACGATCTAATCTTAGAAACTCCTCCGAATTATTATGAAAAGAATTTACAATCAAAGAATTTTTACGCTTTTCCGATCTTATTAAATACGGTTAACCAATTTTTTGTCGATTTCTCGAGAACAATGTTTATAGTGACAGTATATTGAAACATTCGAAGCGTACCAAGGCGTTTATGTTATTCGTCTTATTGATTTTGACATCTCTGTACGCCTACGTCGATTTTAGAACCGTATCATATATAGTAGAAGTTTATTTCGAAAGTTATAGGTTTCGATCTAATGCTAGTTAGTCGATTTCTTAATTGGAGTTCACTTCTTCTAGTCACTTTTAGCCGTTTATCTAAATACGTACCATAAATACTTAAGTACCTCGCTTTAAGCAATAGTCTCATCATTGAGCATGAATAAAAGGCAAAACAAATAGTTTTTGATCCTATTTGTTATACCGTTTTTCGACAATATTTACCGCATTCGGCGATCTTTTCGACGATATATATAGCCTCGTGGAATGTTAAAATAGCGGTGTAATTTCCATTTCTATAAACGGATGTACAACAATTACAATGCGAGCTAATTCCCTTGTGTACTATCCCTCACAGATTAAATGATATTGTCTCGATATGTAACCCGAAAGTATCGCTCTTCCGTACACGATTTTAATAAAGGCTTAATCTTATACAGTAGATTCGAGAACCAAACCAGGTCAATTACCAGTTTAATGTCGAAGAAAAAACATATTATGTTTCTATTTAACTTGGCAACTCGATCAACCTACTCCAGTGTCGCGTGAAGAAAGAACCGCAAACTGACGATTAGGAATTAAACTATTCTTTATCAAATTAGCGAGAGTTCTACTTGGAATTATAATAAGAGGAAATCTACGATAGCAATATAATTTTTCTTTTTTACATAGGGTGACCCCCCCCCCCGGAAAGATTTGTTGTTTTTTGAATAACTCGAAAACTACTCGACCAAAATTTTTGAATAAAATTTTATATGAAAATAGGAAATCTACAATCATTTGTCTGATGACCGCAATTGGCGAAAATTCTTTGCAACATTTTCGAAGACATTTACCAGCACAGGTCGCTGAATTTTTGAAATTTCTTCACAAAAATCCGACTTTTCAGATCCGTCAGATCTCGCGGACGTGTTTCGTAAACGCGACTCTTAAGGTATCCCCACAAAGAAAAAATCGCGTAACCTTGAATTCTTCTCGAAATCTGCACCGTGTCGTGATCGATTCACGCCGAAAATAACGTTCCACGCAAAACGCGTGCATCCTTCTCATTATAGAATGCGAATCTCTCGTGTGTACACTTTTTACCATTAAAACGAGCTAACATACCAGGGAAAAAACTTTTAATTAATTTACCCTTAGTTTCTGAATCACATTTAAATTCGGTAAAGATTAAATTATTTAATATATTTGAAATTACTGTTATTCAGTTTACCATGTCCAGTTTGTTTTTGAAGATAAGGGATCTTTTTTTTTTAATATATAAGTCCATTGGCAATACGCGTGCTAAAACCTGTATAAAAATATTCGATACAGTAATGTACGAAGATGTTACATCTATTAGAAATTTTCTACAATTAGAATTACTATTACGAATATATTGTTTATTTAAAGTAGGGTAATATGCACTAGCGCAATATGAACATAGTGACCGTATTAGTCCTTTATATAAAATTAGGTTAGCTTTGTAATTTAAAGCGCCCATAATTTTTCTCCGAGCTATTTAAAAATATAATAATGTTTATTAACTTTATCATTTATACACTCTATATGTTTAGAGAAAGTTAATTTTATCATCTATAACAAAACCCGAATATTTAATTGAACTGACGGATAAAATTGAAATTATTATTCTTTATATTATTATATGTCATTTACTCGTATGAAGAACAACGACGTGTGACAACCGTTACATGCGATTTGTTAAGTTCAAATTTTAAGTTTAAAGAATCAACCATTAAACAAAGCTTATTAACTACCGTGTTGCAACTGTGAACATTCAACTTTGCCGGACATTGGTACATTATAAATAAGTAATGAATCATCAGTATAACTGTACAATGTGACGTTGTGATATAAATTGCACATATTGCCATGAATTAATTAATATAGTAATACATATATATATATATATATATATATATATATATATATATATATATATATATATATATATATATAATTCGAATTTAGAATAAAATATGTGTACTTTAAAAACAGCGTTATCAGAATTCTTGCCACGTTTAAACAAACACGATTAGATTAAGGTGTGTATATGTAAAAGAAATTATTCGTATTTACACACGAGTCTTAATAAAAAAATTTAGAAGCAGTACACTTAAATCAAATTGAAAGATAACAGTCGAACAATATCAAAACATCAAGTACATCCGCTTAATTATTACAACATACGAGCAGAATAAAATTGAGGGATAAACTTACGGACCGTAAAAGATAAGATTATATATATATATATAATATATATATATATATGTGTGTGTGTGTGTATATATATATATATATATTAAGGTTAACTGTTGAAATATGGTGTCAGTATTATTTATTTATTAGACAGATACTTTGATAAACAATTTAAACTACTTAACTACAAAATAAAAAATTTAAAAGTTAACTAATTATCAATAATAAGCCACCGTTAAGTGGCTGACGTAAAATCAGAACAAAAAGGTCAGATGCAGGGTAGCAATTGCTCGTTTCTAAAATTTAAAAGTATTTTATACGCTGTACGGATAAACACGAAATTAAAGGTGTGTCATTTTATCAACTATACGTCTCAGCCTACAACTTAATTATCTTAAACGTAATATCTGTATATAGAACAGTCTCTGATTCTGCTACGCTATATAACAGTAATTATATCGAGGAAACTTGGAAATGATAAAATGGATAAAAAAAAAATGAAAAACGTCGAAAGTAAGGATAATGAGAATACAGAAAATAATAAAAGAAGTGAAACAAAAATACCTGGAGAAATCTGAAAACATTCATAAGGAAGAACCAACAGGAAGACGTATAGAATAGTAATAACAATCAAGGATAGACTGAAGGATAAACTAATCAGTCCGGATTTTTTTCAAACCTAGTTTCTTTTGAGGGGGGGACACGAAAATTTCGCTGACTACCTTTAAAAAAATGGGGTTAACAAACAGTGATAAATGCAGAGAATGCAATATCGAAATTAATTCGCCAGATCACATATTTTTATACTGTACGAAATTCAAACACAAAAGGAGCTGAATAAAACTACAATATTAAAGGAAAAGAAAAAATATATTTTCAACTTTTGTCTTTTGAATTAAGTGAAGGAGATACGGATAAACCCCTTGCCAAACCGTCTACATCTACAAGAATGTTTAAACTTTATCTTTCGCCGGTATTTATTTGGTACAGTATAGAAATATGTGATCTGGCGAATTAATTTCGATATTGCATTCTGTGCAATTATCATATTTGTTAAGCCCATTTTTATTTTTTTAGGTAATCAGCGAAATTTCCGTGTCTCCAAAAGAAACTGAATTAGAAAAAAATCCGGACTGATTAGTTTATCCTTCAGTCTATCCTTGATTCTTGTTACTATTCTATACGTCTTCCTGTTGCTTCTTCCTTATGAACGTTTTGTCATTTCTCCGGGTATTTTTGTCTCACTTCTCCTATACTTTCGACGTTTTTCGTTGTTTTGTTTTTTTTTTGTTGTTTTTTATAATTTTGTTTATAAATACCTATACTTAAATAAAGAGTATATAATTTTCAAAAAAGGATAGGACTAACTATATTTAACTTTTAAACACTTTATACGTCAAAATTTGATAATGTATTATCGGGCAAGAACGAATAAATGATATTATACGCGCTCTTAATAATGTTAAAAAAGAAATTTAAAACTAAGTCTCCGGATGCCGTTATTTTTATGAAAAACGGCATTTTTAATGTTTATAAATAAAACCGAAGAATAAATAAGTGTTTACAAATAATATTTATCAAAATCTCAAATAACGATTACGTCAGTCACTTACGAACACTTCAAAATTGTTTATAAAAATAAACGAATCGATTGACTGAAGTTTTGAAAAATATCATTAGTTTACACCGTCGTCGAATATAAATTAGAAATCATTATTTATAGTTTTTTTCTCTTTTATTTACAAAAAAAAAAAAAAAAAAAAATCAAACAATTGGCTAATATAATATCTGTTTACATTTGAACATTCGCAATATAGAGATTATCGAAATTAATTATTATAAGAAAAATTCATCGCTTCAAGTTCAGACCAACTTTTCCGCATGATAATGTCGATGATGTCTTAATAATATTGAGTACTAATGATCACGTTTCGAACAATTTTGTATCTAATCTAAACAATTCTAATAAAAAGTCAATTTACATTAGAAATAGGAGGAAATCGATCAGTATTCTAGATTTAAAAATTGACATTATTAACCAAAAAAAAAAAAAATGTATATATGTAGAAAACCTACACAAACAAACATTAATATCTAAAGATTCATTCCACAAGAAAAAGCGTATATTATCCAGTTTAATGAGTTTTATCGATAGAGCAAGAACAATTTTAACAGATAGCGATAAAGTAAATAAAGAGATGACGTGTAACAATAAGAAATAACACATTATCGAAATCGATTAGTAACAAAACAAAGTAGACGATAGGAATATATTTTTTTAAAAATCAGGAGTATATATAAATTAAACTGCAATCATTGCGAAAAGGAATACATATGAAAACAGGCGGATAATTCGCAATAAGATATAAAGAACGTTCAAATTCATATACACGAACAATGATAAAAAATCATTATTTGTGAAAACATTGCAAAGAATTCAAACAAAATCGATAATATTAAACAAAATTATAACATTTTACATACCGGAAAACGTTAGAAAAAAAAAAAAAAAGCTGCTAGAAAAGATGAAAATAATAAAAGAAAGAGATACGAAGTTATATATCGAATTCAACGATAAATTTTGAAAAAGTATATTATAAATTTAAACCATTTACAAAAAAAAAAAAATTATTTTTACGGCCATTTAGTGTAATTGTTTACATATAAATGTTTATGTCTACTGGCTTGTAGATTGCGTTGTTTATCACTTTCACAATCGTATTATGATCAAATAAGTGTTTTGTTTTTACTTTGCTAGTTTTATTGTATATTAAGTATTTACTTACATTTTATCTTTTCTTTTATATTTTTTATAAATTGTATATATTTTCATATTTTATTTTTTCACGTCCACTTGATAATGGCTTAATAACTGAAAAGTTTCGTCGTATTTTATGTAAAAATTTAATACAAAAATTTATAAATCGGGTAATACTTACGATGTTATCTGGTAATCTTTGTATTTTATCCCAATCGACGGAAGGTTCGCTTTCGGAGATAAATCTTTCGAATATTTTCAAAAATCCCCTTAATTCTCTTTTCACCAACCCATTTTTATCATCGGTCACCGTATGCAATAACGAATTTATTTCCTTCTGCATATGATTAAACGCGTCTCGTTTTGTCACCTCTTTAAATTCTTTCATAGTTTCGTGATCGCCGTTTTGCTATATAAAAATCAAAAAGAAATATACACGCATATACATTTTCAACCGTACAATTTTGCCTTCTAAAGAAAAAAAAATAATAATAGTAATAATAATTTTAAATTATCCAAAAAGATATCGCAGCGATTTGTTTTTAAAAGGCAGCGATAAAGCTACTAGTATAAATCACGAGTAGTTACAGAATTTTCAAATTATAAATAACTAATAATCAAACCAAATCTAATTTTAGTTGTTTATAGCGATAAAATATTACACCCATTAAATCGTAATGAAATAACAGCAATAATAAGAGAAAATTATAAATGAAACGATACACTGGTCCCGTGCTTACGAAAATTTCCAAATATTACCGTAGCGCATACGAATTTATGTGTATTCGCATGTACAGAAAATGTACATAAATATTTACACAATATACACACATTAATAATATTGAAAAGTGCGCATAAGTTGAGCGATTTTGTTTCAAAATAATGTAAAACATTAAATATATATATATATATATATATATATTCATACACATATATACATCTATATCAGCTCATCATCGGCTATTCTCACTCGAATACGAGTATGAGTTCTCCACTAAGATTTATGTTTATAACGCACGTGTGAGGCTAGTCCTATACGGTGTGTTGATGTAAAATCACAAAAAAGGCAAGTTATAATCTGTTCTGTCGTATCGTCATTATTAACAGGTTTCTTCTTTTTCTTTGGCGGCTTAACGATTGTTAGTCTGGTCACCATTTTGGACCACAGTTTACAATCTTGAGCACATTGTTCCCATTTGTCCTTCTTTGTATGTCGATTCTATTCAGATCGCTCGCGATGACATCTTCTACCAATATGACATTTGCCCTTGATCAAAGTCGCATACATCAATATTTTTGGTATTCGATCATTTGACCGACATGTCCCAACCATTTAAAGAGCTTTAACTGATCCACCGAGTGACAATTTGCTCTTCATTCGAAACGTGATCAAACCATCGTACGCGAAGTATTTTTCGCAGAAACCACTGATGACACATACCAAGTTTCTTCATTTGTTTACTCATTGTTGACCAAGCCTCGCTTCCATACAAGAGCACAGGTATGATTCATCGCTTTAAACACAGCTACTTTTGTTTCCGTCAACAAACATTTGTTGGTGAACACACAATGGTGTAGCCAATGGCGGCTCGTGCATAAGGGCTGCAGGGCTGCAGCCCCACCTACAAAATTACCAGTATAATTTTTTTTTCATATTCAAAAATCAATTAAAATTATCCAAAATTTTTAAATTTCGTTTAAAAAAGTATTTTTTTCTCTTTTGATGCTCATTCTAGAACGTTGGTGAGGGCTACGTATGATGCAGCTCTTGTTGGCACGTTTAGGAAAATAAAAAGCGCGGTTCCGCGAGAAAAAACGATGTTAAAAGCGCATGCGCAGTGGTTTCTTTTTAACCGCGTTTGGGCTGCACAAAAACCAGCCCAATACAGCTCTCGTTCACGTGTTTAGGAAACATAAAGTGTGTGGAAACGGAACCGGACGATGGTAAAGGCGCATGCGCAATAGTTCTTTTTTTGCCCGCGTTCGGGCTGCACGAAAACCAGCCCAGCCAGTAGACTTGTATTTCTAGATTAATATTCCAACTGCAGAATAAAATGTTGACGGGCGCGTTCTTCTATTATTGTTGCTCAGTTACTTATGTTTTATTGATTGAATAAATATATTTATTTATAAGGATTTTATTACTTCGATTGTTTTGTTAGAAAGGGTAACTTTAATTATGGTTGGAAATAGCAATTTTCGTGAAAGTGAATTGAACTCGGTTTCGTGTTTGCTGAATAACAAATTTTCGCGGTTATCGTTTGCAGAAAAGTGTAACGTTAAGGCTCGTGGGAGGCCGACTCCGCAATTGAATATTATACAAACGTCATCTAGCCGAAACAATACTTTTGAAAGAAAATTTAAAGCGGATATTTATTCAAAATGTGACTGGCTTTGCGGTTGTGAAATTAAAAACGCTTTCTTTTGTTTTCTTTGTCTATTTTTTGGCGGTGAAATTTCTTGAACTCAAATTAGTGTGGTAGACTTGAAACATTTGAATGAAAAAATCAAGAAACACGAAAATTCAGCACAACATATAAAAATTCGATAGATTTTGGTATGCTGGGAAAAATTAATATGGCGACACAGGTAAGCGAAGCGCATAAATTAAATATCAGAAAGTTCAATGAAAACGTCAAAAAGAATAGGGATATTTTATCAAAAATCATCGACTGCCTGATATTTTGCGGTAAATTTGAACTTCCGCTACAAGGACATAATGAAAAAGCGGATTCCGATAATCCTGGTACTTTTCGAGGACTGTTAAATTTCGCAGGGAAATTGGATGAAAATTTGAAAGCGCATTTTGAAAATTCTACAGTGTTTAAAGCTAACTTAAAAACAATTCAAAATGAACTGTTGAATTGTATGTTAGACATTTGTCGAACTGAAATTTCTAATGAAATTGAACAAGCTCAATTTTTGGCTGTTATGTTCAATGATACACAACTGATATCTCTGAGAAAACACAGGAGGTAATTGTTTTTCGTTATGAATTCAATGGAACCATATACGAAAGATTCTGGGGATTTTATAACCCTGAGTCACAAGATGCAGAAGGATTATCAAAACAGATTTTGGAGCAGTTGAAAATTGTTTCAAAAGATAATACTGGGAAACTAATTGCTCAAACTTATGATGGCGCCGCAGTTATAAGCGGAGCGCGTGGCGGTGTTCAAAAAATAGTAAAAGAAACTTACGCAAATGCCCATTTCATTCATTGCTATGCTCATCAATTAAATTTAGTAATGAGTAAATCAGTTTCAACTAATAGAGAAGTACGCATCTTTTTTAGTAGCTTGTCAGGAATTCCAGCATTTTTTTCGCATTCTTCTCAGAGATTAGCTGAGCTTGAAAATTGTATGTCAAGAAGAATTCCACATGGTTCCGATACAAGATGGAATTTCAATTCAAGAGTCGTAAATACAGTTTTTGAAAACATTGAACAGCTGAAAGAATGTTTCGAAAAATTGCAGAATTCAAATAATACCCAAACGGTTAATGAAGCATCCGGTCTTCTTCATCTTCTCAATGACAACAACTTTATATTTTGACTTGGCGTCTTCCATCCTATTATGCCACACGTTGATTTACTATACGATGCATTTCAAAATCGCAACATTAATTCTTCGAGAGCTTTTTCATCACTGGAAAATTTTTATCGCGCAATTTCTTTAATCAGAGAAACGAATTTTGAAAACTTGGTGTCCACAAATACTGATTCTATGCCCGTATCTCGTAAGAGGAAATGTGATGAAAATCGAAACGCCGCTATTAAAGAAGTTTGTGACACAATATGTATGCAAGCTAGGGTTAGATTCGAATTTACTGGTCATCTATCTGCAGGAAAGTTGCTGTTACAAGAGAAATTTGAAACGTACTGCAGGCAATTTCCTTCTCAAGAATTTAACGAAACTTGCCAGGCATATCCCATGCTAAATAAAAATCGTTTGCAAACTGAACTTTCTGTTCTATATGAAAGAAATTCAGAATTTTCCCTTGCATCGGGAGTTGCGCAACTCCACCAATTGTTTCGAAACACCGGTATTTACAAAACACTCGGCGAAGTATATGTTTTGATGAAAATTTTGTTAACGTCTCCTATGACAACTGCTGAACCGGAAAGGTGTTTTTCTTCCTTGAAAAGAATTAAAACATATTTACGGAGTACAATGCTGGAAGACAGAGTTTCTGCGCTTGCCATGATAAGTATTGAGAAAACTCTTATCGATATAATTCCTAACTTCCACAGCAAGGTAACTGACCGGTTCGTGAAAGTGAAAAACCGTCGTATGGACTTCATATACAAATAAATTTTGAAGTAAGTACTTTCAAATTACACATTTTTAAAATTTTTCTTAGAATGGCCGATTCTAAATTTTATTTTTGTTTAGAAAATTTAGAATTTTAAGTTTTTATGAAATAGTAGCCTAGCTGTATGTTTTTTATAAAAAAAAATTCAACTAGGTAAAACTTTCAGCCCCTCCGCTTCGAAAACCCACGAGCCGCCACTGCTTCAATCACAATAAACGAAGAACTTGAAAAAAATAAGAAACAACGCTACAAATATTCTCAAATCAAAATTCTACAACATTCTGGAAGAAAAGTACGGTGATTATACACACATATACACTGGTGCATCTATAAACCAAACCTCATCGGCCTATCTTACACCATCCCAACTATATAATTTACCCGAGTCCAGTTTTTACAGCAGAACTTTTTGCAATCTAGAAAGCTTTAAAATATATATCTAAGAAAGCGCAACCAAATAAATATATAATATGCACAGATTCGTATAGCGCTCTTCAACATACTCAGCAACACATCGAAAACACAAATACAGATACTTTCAACCTAAAACACATAATCAGTAGCATTATCACCAAGAACAATGAACTTGTTCTTCTGTGGACACCATCTCATTCAGGAATAGCCGAGAATGAAAATATTGATAGAATAGTTAAAACGTCTCCCACAAATATAAAAACGATAGAATCTAACGCACATTACCGATTTACATTTTCACAAACAATTAAAACGTCATATCAACAAGTCTGGGAGACCTAATGTACACATACACACTTGTATCAAATTAAGCCGAGATTAGGAAATTGGAAAACAGCAGACCAGAAAGACAGAAAAACCGAAAAAACACTAGGACTACGCACAGGATACATGTTACTTACTTCACAATACCTACTCAATGGGGATTAGCCATATAAACCACATGCTATTAGAATGCACAAAATACAGAAGCGAACGTATAAAATACAATCTAAACTATGATGAAAACAATTTATAAATGATCAAATTTAAAAAAAAAAAAAAAAAAAAAAAAAACGTATTATCCTCTTCAGTGTTAATATTCATTTTTGGTATAAGTAGATCTTTTTCACTCTTATGTACGTACAGATACTACGCAAACCAAAACTAATTTAAAAACGAAACACGAATGCCAAGGGGTGATAAGCCATAAAAACATCTGTGCCCCGTGACGAAGGGAAGAAGTTAAACTTAAAGACACAAAGGATACAAAGTTGTTTTTTTTTTAAATTTAAACCTGGACATATGCCGCGTGCCAATAAGAATTTGCAACGATAATAGCTCCTACCTCTGCAGCTGCTGCTGCACTTACGACGCGTATAATGCAAACAGTTGATGGTGGAGGTACATTCGATCGCGAATGGGTTACTACAAAAATATACCCTCCCGACGAAATTGATGGCAAAAGTTGGCATCAATATATAAATAATACTAAAATGTAAGCTATGTGCGCGGCAAATAGAAAGTGCGTGACCATACACATAAGTAATGATTAAACACAGGATATTTACCTCTGCGACTGCTGCTTCGTTAGTCGTTAACGATTAATAAAATGTTTCCCGTTACATTTGCCAGTAACGAAAGTAAAAAGTAACGAAAATTTGGTAGTAATGGAAGTAACGAATACATAAGGCTACTATTCTTTTTATGGCAAATTATTTTTCTTACTTTAGCAATAAAATGTTTCCCCAAGTAGAAAGTAACGAAAATTTGGTAACGAGTAATGGAAGTAACGAATACATAAGGCTACTATTATTTTTATGGCAAATTATTTTTCTTACTTTAGTAATAAAATGTTTCCCGTTACATTTGCCAGTAACGAAAGTAAAAAGTAACGAAAATTTGGTAGTAATGGAAGTAATGAATACGTAAGGCTACTATTATTTTTATGGCAAATTATTTTTCTTACTTTAGTAATAAAATGTTTCCCGTTACATTTGCCAGTAACGAAAGTAAAAAGTAACGAAAATTTGGTAGTAATGGAAGTAACGAATACATAAGGCTACTATTCTTTTTATGACAAATTATTTTTCTTACTTTAGCAATAAAATGTTTCCCTAAGTAGAAAGTAACGAAAATTTGGTAACGAGTAATGGAAGTAACGAATACATAAGGCTACTATTATTTTTATGGCAAATTATTTTTCTTACGTTAGTAATAAAATGTTTCCCGTTACATTTGCCAGTAACGAAAGTAAAAAGTAACGAAAATTTGGCAGTAATGGAAGTAACGAATACATAAGGCCACTATTATTTTTATGGCACATTATTTTTCTTACTTTACCATACATACACACCATCAAAGATATTTATTTTTTCTTAACTAAAATAAAAAAGAAAAACCATCGTTCATTGTTTCGTTTATCAGTGCTTACACGTTGACGGTTTATTTGCGAGTTACGAGGTCGGTTGGTTTTGGATATACGGCCATGAAAACATTTATTTTTCCTAGAACTAAAATTTTGCAAATTACACTTTTCTCTCATTTATATTTCAGGCATGAAATGTTGTCCGTATATTAAATTTATTCGAATTTTATGTAACTTAAGAACTGAAATTTATATAACTGATGCGCGGTAAAACATTTAATTTCGTCATCTGTACTTTCATTAAGATTTGGTCGGTGTAAAATTGATTTCCACAATCTCTGAATAGGTGCAGTATGACATTTCGCCATTCCTTCTTAATGGAATATTCCATAGGTCACAAGACTGGTTAGTACTACGTACAATGTTTAGATTATAGAAGTTTGTATTATATCGCGTAATCGAATAGTCAACTATATTAAAAATATATTTTTGTTTCATCAGATGAACGCACGTCTTATTCCTAGCTTGCTCAGTTATCAATATATATGGTTTCAGTTGGCGACAGTTAAAACCTTAGGCTATCCAATTTTTAATCGTATATCTAGAGTATCTACATTTTAATACTTAATTATATTTATATTTTAACGTCCAGCTTTTGCAGCCAATCCACCGCTTGGTCAGTCAACTTGACGATTTCTTACCATCTTTCGGAGCTCACTTCGGACATCTCATCAGGATGTGTTCCATTGTTTGCTCTGTTCTCCCGCAGTTACAGGTTGAATCGTCCCTGAATCCATATGTCTTCATATTTTCCCATGTTCTGTTCGAAAGCGATTCAATTTTGTCCAGATATTTCTCGGTAGATCGAATCCAAACGGTCTGTCATCCGGGGGTTGCGAAGGAATTAAGATTTGATGCCGAACTAATCAGCTAGACGAAATATTTTTGTCCTCTTTAAATCAATAATGGCGAGTGTACCCGACTCTAGTGTATTCTAATGTTCTAATGTAACACGCGTAATACACTCAAATATAATTTACCTATAAACTCGTACTACAATACTTTTACATAGCAAATAGTTTTATAATTATTACGATCAAATAAAATTATAATTATGCGTCGAAGCGTAAAAACGAAAAACAAAAGGCCATAGCAGCGGTACCCGAAAAAAAAAATGAAATTGCGTCGGTGGAGATATTTTATTCGCGCTAAAATAAATACTAATAGGCATACTTGGCGAAATTTATCATACTAAGCGAACTCCGATAACACTACTGATACATCCGTTCGGAATGCAACTATTCACCAAGCTACTAATGCAAAAAAAAATGCGACGCATTAACTTCAGAGCGAGACTAAATAAGTCTGTTTTTACACGAAATTACAACGGCGACCAGAGTGGAACGTTATTTTTTAGAACTACAGGAAGCAGAATATGCTATTATCGTGCAAAAAGCGCTGCTTTAGAAACCTGCGAAAACTTACCGATATAATCAAGTGGAAACGCGCAAATATAGGATCGATCGTGAGAGTAATGTTGAAACCAGTCGATTGAAAATTTTTACTAGTCACCCGCTTGATCGTATTTTTTTTTCTAGCCTCTTTATTATTATTATTAATGAGTTACGGGGGCATTTGCAAATATTTCTTTTCCTAAAAGTAGAAATAAAAAAAAAAAAAGTCATTTCATTAATTCGATAAAAATCGAACCTTTTCATAAAACACTTTGATATTAATTTTTTCAACCAAGAATAAACAAAATATATACACACACAAACACATACACATCTATAGAACGACGTATCGCTCAGAAGGTTTAACTAAGAACCTTGCCCTAAATTCTTCGTTTCTATTGTGGAAAGAAGACACGACTCGACCAGGACGGCCTCCTCTTGTTTTTGTATCCGGAATTCAAGAAAATTACAAAAACGAAAATTTATTGCAGAAAAGCCGGAGCATTTGAATTAAACTAACAAAAGAATAACGTAATGCACCACCAATCGACAAAACCTGCATACGTAACGTAGTCAAAAGTATAAACGAGTATATCTTCGTTTACGCTGAAGCAAACATCGTTAGCTTCTTTTTCTTCGTTTCTGATCGTATGCTCGGGATTTAAATACATATATATTATTTAGTACCTTCGCATAATACCACTCGTGTTATTTTTCCGAGTAACATTTTTCTTTATAAGACCCACGCGTTCAACTTCATGGAAAGGGGGTTTTCGGATAATTAAGTCAAGAAGAAAGCAGTTTCATATCTTTTCCTTTTTTTTCTTAATGGGGATTCCTTTACAGCCACTTACTAACTCATATTTCTATAAACTCGGACAATTTCTCTAGAAATACGGCTATACCCGGAAATAGAAGGTGAATTCTGAAAATAAAGAAGGGACAATTATGGATGACTGTTACAAGGCGCGTGCAGTAATTTAAGGTATAGTTCAGAGCGTAATGTTATTAACGAAGGGCATTCGAAGAGCACGTAAACAGGATTGCAAATAGCACGTGATCGGGTCATCCGAATTCTTGCAGCTTCAATATTTATGAATTTTTAATTAACACACACTACGACTTGTAAGACAGTCGAGAAATAATTCTTACAATTATAAAACATGGATCACGACTTAGAGGTGCATTTAATTATATATTACGTTTGCCATTAACGGTTCGTATAGAATTGAGAAATTTGCATGTAATAAGAAATTCATCCGCAATTGATGAGAACATTGTTTTCATTGGAAAAAAGGCGTATGTTTTTGATTTAAAGTGTTCCATACAGCTGAACATATTTGACAAATCACTCTTCTGATTGTTAGCAGACAGAATGAGGTCATAGAAAAAGAATCTCTAATTGCTAAATTGCTATAAATATAATTAAAATCATATTAACTTTGTATTTCAGACGTAAAAAATATTACGTTATAGAAAAATAAATTTTAGATATTTAATATTCTTGCTATAGAGGATGGTGTTCGACAAAAGTGGAGACGACTGAAAGATATTTTGTAAAGATAATTCCAATAAAATAATAATAATAATAATAAAAAAAAAATCAAAAAAAGAGCCTTCTGTTGAAGGTATGTTGCAAATGGTAGTTATTTTCAGATATGCTATTTCTCAAAGACCAAATTATATCACGTTGTTACAACAATTGGTGCAACTAAAAGTAAAGAAATTAAGCTAAACGAAGTTCGAAGAAATTTCAGAACGACGACATTTTGTAATTGTTTCCGCACATAAGACAACTACCGCGATTCATCGCAAATTATACGTTAGACATAAAATGCAACAACCTGTAACCAAATAATATAAAGAATTACATAGCAGCCATCAATGTTCTAAATGAACATCGGTCCCAACACCTTCAACATTATATAGCACATCATCTCTCATCGATAGATTTTAAAATATATTCGAACTCAGATCGTGACACCCGAGTATAATTCTAAAAATTTTTGTTGTCATTCCTTTTTTTTTATAAAATCTTCGTACGTGCAAACCGTTCAAGAACGCAAACTGAATTACTACGGTGATATCCATCGAAATTAAAAATATCATCCTTTTTGCAATATTGTATGCAGAAATTTCCGGCAAAAGAAGCGTAGGTAGAAGGAAACTTCAGTGGGAGCGGATCCCCAATGATGGTGCCGAAGTACACAAGCAGAATTTAAAAATGCGGTCACGGATAAAGTGGATCGCCAAACTCCGATCGAAGACGGCGTAGATAAGAAGATGCAAAATAATCATGAACCCACATACGTCTGTATTTATTCGTACGAATTCTGGTGACGAGTGGCATCGACTCGTATATAAACAATAAAAAAAAAAAAAACAAAAAACATCATTGCGGGCTCGCTGCATTCAAACACCTTTAATACTTCGATATGCGTTCCTCGAATGCCAACAATACTCTCTAAATATTTAATCTGATGATCAAATTGCAGCGGAAATAGTCCTTCGATTTCTTCGGAATATAAATACGATGAAAAAACTACTTTCCGATATTCCTGACCACAGAATACACGGTATCCAATAAATCTAAGACTGCAGCCATTATTTTTATCGCGAATTATTCGACAAAACTACATAGGTCATCAGATGCAACACGAAAATTGATAATGCAAAAAACGGGTATTATTTATTTATTTAGTTAAAGTACATTGTCTCGATATGCGTCTAAAATAAACAAATGATGAACAAACGAACAACGTACAAAAAAATAAAAACGAAATTCGAGGAATTCTAATAATCCAACGCAATAATAGACCGCGAACTGTAATCACCACATAGTCGCCAGTTGCACTAACATCAACGAGATAATAGCGTATATTTATTTAATAATTACAAAAAATTTATGTTATGAAAATTTAAGGTGGCAATCCAATTAAGTTTATTGCCACTATAAACTCCATTTACAATCTTTTACTTCATCATCGTCATCGTCGTATTGTTCGTTGCCGAACGTCGTGTCATTTTGTACTTTTATTTTTACGTACAAAATGAGCCAGCATTCAAGGCACTATTTATATGCGACACACATAAGACGTCATACGGAGTGGGATGCCACTTGTCCGTGATAATTAAGAATTTAATAATGATGAAAACTTTCTATGTCGCGTGTTTGGTTTCGAAGCCCTGACCGTCGAGTTGATAGTCGAGCACTCTATACTTTTACTAACATTCTACAATATCCATAATATTAATCTGAAAACATCGGAATGTAGCGATTTTTTTTTTAAATTAACGACAAAAAGAAGTTAAAAATTACTAAAATATTTTCTTTACGAAAAATCACAAAACTTTTCGGCTGTTATTAAGCCATTATATCGAACGAATATAAAAAATAAATCATAAAAATATATTTTAACGTGCAGCAAAATTTACAAAGATTATAAAGTGATAACACAGTATTTTCAAATAATCCGATAGCGAATGTAGTAAACAACACCAACAACAATCAACAATATAAAATTTATACATAAACGAAGACAATAGCGATTAAAATAAAAATGAAAACGTGCAATAATATGTTAATAATCGTTCGATAATAATGCTTATAAAACTATCGGAATTCTGTCACCTATATTTCATCGAGCACTTCACTGTGACAAATGAAAAACTACTATATATATAAAACTATTATTCGTCCGCGATTAATAACGCAACATAGTAAATTACAATTATTATAAAGCCGTTGTCGCAGAAACTCGTTTAATGCCACCCGGTTTGTTAGGAGTCGAGATAATTCTCAACTAAACCTCCAGCTGTTATTTTTCTATATCAACAAGTTCGCCAAAAAATTGTACGAAAATTGTAAAATGCACGAATAGCCTAAACATTTATCCAAAGCTAAAAAAATCATAAATAATCCGCTGGTAAGCAGAATTCTTCGAGACAATAGCAGAAGATTCACCAACACGGATCATAAACTATATATAAATTTTTCCTAATTAAGCTACTTTTCTTATCTTCTTCACACCATCTAGTTGATGATAATTGTCTTATCAGTTCTAGATTTTAAGCGAACAAAAAACAATCCAGTTACCTTCTTTCATACTGCGTATTAAAAAACGCATACAAGCAACTTCGTTTGAGCCTAGGGCTTACGTATACGAATTAAAAATATTTTAAAGATACGAATTCCGATAATAATCTATTTATCACCACCATTTCCGGCGATTCGTGCCTAGGATTTGTGTAAGGGAATTTATTTATTCTTCTTAATTTAAAAATTAAAATTAGAAAAGAAAACACTGATCGAAAATGGGCGTTTTTTCGGATAAACTAAAAATTCTGCTTAAAAATTGCCTAATACACTTTTAATAGTTCGCATATTTCACAATAACGTTATTAATAATGGGGTTTTTATTGCTTTATTATCATTTGTTACGGTCAACACAGTCGCTTTCTCAAACGGGATTTTATTATTGTTCTCCATCGATATCGTTTACTTTTGATTACAATCATTTACAGGCTCCGTTATAAACTTATGTCGTAACGTTCGCTGAATTTTTATTATATAATTAATAAGTATGTCAAAAGTAATAGATTTTTATACGCTCATCACGCGTATAGCCTTGAAAATATTAATATTTTACGAACTGCTATTATACAAATACGTTCGACGTGCACACACGCACACATACATACGCACTCGGATAGATATACACATGCAGAGAGAGAAAGATAAAAAGATACGCATCTAATCAATTTTTTTTTTCTTTTCGCAAGAATCGTTCACAATTTAATTATACGAGGACTATCCGCGTAAAGAAATTTAAATTTAATTTATTGACGACTTCGCACGTAGGTAATAAAATTTTGTATTTCATAATTAAATTCTACGTAATTTTAAAATAGGCGCTTATTTAGTAAGAATAAGAAATTATAGAAATCTTAACAAGCATTTATTTATTAATTATTACGCGCATAAAACGACACATAACATTCGCATTTTAGTAGTGGATAAAGTCTAAGCAACTAAATAAGTTAACGTAATTATAAAATAAACGCTAAATTATTGATTTGACGCGGGAAAAATGACCGAAAAAAACCCTGTGTTGAATAAAAATGAATCGAAAGGCTGCTATAAAACTTATAACACTTTGAGCTTGCAACCAGCTTCGGAGAACAAATGCGTAAGAGTATTGACGGGAAATAGACAAGAAGTACGCGTTAATCGTGAATTTACAATCAAATAGTAAATAATTTAAAATAAACAAGATTTCTACACATTAGGGATAATCGGACCAATATGTCAATGCCAATAAAAATTAACGATTCAAAAAACACACAAGTAACACACACTTGTTAACGGAAAAACGTTATACAATATATATATATATATATATATATATATATATATATATATATATATATATATATATATACATTGAACCAGTATTTAGAATCCGATTAACGACATTCTGACCTTTATTATAATGTCAAAAAAATTATTTGATAACTTCTCTTTTTGCGTTTTCGTATTTTTTATCCTATGTCCTCCGAAATTTAACGTATTTTTATTTACAAATAATTATAAGCACATCGCGAGTTATTTTTAAGGCGTTACCGGTTTAATGAGATATAACGTAAATCTATAAACAAGTGGTCGTAGCGATCTCGAGAACATATAATATAAAGTTAATCGTGTAGGATGCCATCCGTAATAATAGATGCTTTAAAATAAACTCGTTAACCTTGATTTTGGTGTATTTGTATTTACTGCAAAACATAAACATTAATTATTATTGTCATAGTATATATATCAATGAATAAGAGCGACATTCGTCAATTTTACATTGTTTTTGTTTTTTTAAACATACGATATAAAAGAAACGTGGAGAGGAAATTAGGGATAACAATTTTAAAGTAAAATAAACGCAAATGTGGAGAAACTCGTTCTTAAAGTAATTTTAAAGAATTTAGAAATATTATAAAGTAATTTATTAAAACGGGAAAAATGCGGAAAAATTCAAATAAGATGTTAACTGAAGGTGAAGGTATCTATACTAGAAAAATTCTAAAACTATTCCGAATACTATCGATAATAGGAAAATTCTAAAACTATTGCGCATTTTCTAAATGTTTAAAAATTGATAATAAGCGCACGAGTTAAAATTAATCAAACAGAATATTACCTTCCGTTATTGCTGTAAAGTTTACGTTAAATTCTCCCAAAATGTACAATAAATAATTTGTCGTTTCGCTATTATCATTTAGCTGTTTTCACCTACTTTTCAACCTAAGACTGCAGTGGAGAACAAACTGCGTCAAGAATTGCGAGGCCATAGTTGATGAAAAGCGAAAAAAACAGGCGCAAAATTGAAAGCATCAAAAATATTCGTACCTTGCAGCTGCCCTATTTGTGGTCGTATTTACCAAGCACACACTGGACTAATCTCACACCTTTGTACTCATAATTGATTTCCTCTTCCTATCATTCTTTTTCTTTGCAGACGACTTAACTCGGATACATACATAAAACTTGTGGGAGTCCTTTTAAAATGGAATTAAATATTTTTCAAAATCCACCAACACAGTACTTGTACAAATAATTTAATAATAATAATAAATTAAACAATAAAAACAAAAATAAAACACTCCCATCAATTACCGTTTGAAGATTTCAGACTTTATCATATGCAAATGCATTATAATTAAATGACGCGTATGGCAAGTATGACACGAAATGAACCGAGAAAAATAAATGTGTTAACCCTACGAATAATAAGAAGTGGTTTTTGCTGTTTTTATTATGATGATCTGGTCAATCAACTGTCTTATTCGTAAATTTTTATATCATTCGAATTATTTACTCGTCTAAAAATATAACGTGATATTTTAAACCTTATTGTTGTTTATAGGATTATGTATGTCTCGAATTCGTTGGTTATAGTATTGCATTTTTTAATGAATAAACCGTAGAGATATTTGTTTTAATTTATCCCAGTTACTCCTCCCTTATAATGGGCTTATATATATATGTGGCGTGCGGTGAATTTAAGCGATAACCATATAAAGTGTAATACCATACCAAACGAAAATTTATTTACAAAAAACACGTGATGATACCCTTTGGACGAACTACTTTAATAAAGCCAGTTATAACGAGATCGTAAAACGTACCCATCGGTTCATTTTGCAGCTGATTTAACAACGCTTTTTCAATGGATATTAAAGATAAACCACTTAATCGACCTCTGATATGATTTTGAGCTAAATCATATTCTTCGATAATACTTTTGACATACTCAAGTATACCATCAACAGATCGATCCACATCAATAAATTTATTAAATCTCTCTTGAGTTTTTGCAATGTGACTGCATACGTAAAACAACAAATATTATTTAAAATGTCCGACGTTTCGTCCAGTAATATAGCAACGATTTCGCATTTTTTATTTCTTCTTTTATCTTAGTTTGAACAGCCACGTGTACGGAAGAAATTAAATCATTCTGAATACGATCTGATGACGGAACGTTGTAGGAGTCTCTGTGCGCTTTTAGGATCATACCATAGTTAAGTAATTGCAAAATGGTCTATATAATTCCCACAATTATCGGAATCGGTCTTTTCAGAGTGGCCAAGGAAGACAAGTTCATGAACACCGAGATAGCATACTGCATCGATTAATCTTTTTAAAATGTTTCTATTTTGTAGTACAATCTCATTATGTTTCATAACTTCGATTTGTACTTGATAATTTAATTGTAAGTCCACGCGCGACTTACCAAATTTCTTCAATTTCATGGAGGAAAAAATATGACTCTGAGAACATTCATGCTTATCAAATTATTCAAGTTATCATATCCCTGATTAGCATTCCATACACATTTTTTTTTCACTGTCAAATACCAACAAAACAGTTTTATCTTCACAACCAGTTCACCACAAAATGTTTTCATATTGGGATACTTTAAAATGTCTGGTAAAAGTTCTACTACCTTTCTTTTGTTCAGCTTTTAAAGATGATAATTCTGGTTTTGGCTTACCACAATTTATAATTTCTAACTGTTCATTAAAATTAAATCGCGAAAACGGGTTTTCAATACAGCATGTACCAAAGAAATTAAATCATTCTGAATACGATTTGAAGTATCGCAGAACGTTATAGAAGTCTCTATGTGCGTTTTCAGGATCATATCATATTTTGAAAGTAATTGTAGAAAGTCTACATAATTCCCACGATTATCGGAATCAGCCTTTTCAGAGCGGCCGCATAAGGCAAGTTCATGAACACCGAGATTGCATACTGCATCGATTAATCTTTTTAAAATGTTTCTATTTTGTAGTACAATCTCATTGTGTTCCATGACTTCAATTTGTACCTGATCATTTAATTGTAAATCTATGCACGACTTACCAAATTTCTTCAGTTTTGTGGAGGAAAAAATATGACACAGAACGTTCATGATTTTTAATCGCATCGATAAAATTTTTCGAGTTATCATATCTCCGAGTAAGATCATTCCATACACATTTATTTTTTCTACTGCCAAATAATAAACACGGCCAACGTTTTCCACTATCTTCGCAACCCCACAAAATGTTTTCATATTGAGATGCTTTAAAATGTCTGGTAAAAGTTGTACTTTCTTTTGTTCAGCTTTTAAAGATGGTAATTCTGATTTTGGCTTACCACAATTTATAATTTCTAACTGTTCATTAAAATTAAATCGTGAAAACGGTTTTCAATGAATTCCCGAACACGCATTTTGTTTACAAAAAAAATCGACCATACAACCTGCAGAAATCATGGATTAAACCACGTTAAACTCCACCCGAAAGCGATATTACGGGCGCTTACCATTGCCAGTGTCGCCTTCGTGATTATGGGTGTAGTGTGTCTTTGTGTTAGTGAATTATCCGTATAGTCGGCTGAAAGCGATCCTACAGGCGCTTTACCCTTCTAGCGTGTTCTTGTCGAAGGTCACAACCTATAGTCCATCATCACTGTGCACGTATCCTAAAAGAACGAATTATTTTCTATGTAACCAGCTAATACGACGCGCCTGTATAACACAATTCATACACTAAGTATAACACTTAAGTGCACAGCCGAGTATTACACGCGGTTGTTGAAGTAATAAGCGCCAATATAATCGCTTTCTGTTTTCATATTCTATACCTTTATAAGTTAGGATAAAAAAATTATTTTGGGGGGATTTTTCAGTGTAAGCGGCGCTTACCTCGCTTACCTGGAATGCACGCCACTGATATATATATATATATATATATATATATATATATATATATGTATGTATGTATATATATTAGGTCCTTCGGAGTAGTCAAATATTTTAAGACACAGTTAAGCGTTCTAAGACTTCAGTGTTCAAATATAGTTGATGACGCGCATAAAACTTAGCTTATTTATTCGAGTTCGTTAAATATAATTACTGGCTGATAACGTAATCTTAAATAATACCACTTTCCGTCTTAAGGGTAATTTCTCACAGTTGTTTCCATACCACACTTGTCGTCTCGACTCTTGTCTGCCATCGATATTCTACGTAGTATTTGGTAGTAGACAATATGAGGAGGTGGCATATTTCGGAAATTTCTACCTATATATGCAACAGAGTACCAGTACATTTCTTTACCCAGTGGACGTTGTCCAGTGAGATTTAAATGACGTGCTACACTTGGATGGAGAAAACGTGGCTTTGCAAAAACCGCCTCACTACGTAAAAATTAATCGAATAGGATTTATAAAACATCTATTGTACTATAAATAAAGATCAGTCGTACATTTTTTTTTATCATCGCATTTTTCGGCATTATATAAAAACTCCATATAGTCATTTGCACCAACTTTTTCTCTCGCATACACATACATATAGATACATATATATATATATATTTAGAAGAACTATATATATTAATAAAAATACGTACCCCTGTATTTTCACCTTCGCCATTAATATTAATATTTATACCGGAATATCCGGTGTTAGAAGAAACGAAAGTTCGTCCTCCGTTTGTAGAGACTACCATAATGGCCGAATTTGAGTTATATTATCTTTTTCTTAAATATTTAATAATAATAACAACGATAATAACAATAATTACAAATTCGAAAATACAACAATCAGAAATTCTCGTCGTGATTTAATCGAAATTATCTATATAGACGCGAACAGAACGCGTAGTACAACAATAAACCGTCAGGAGTTCAGGACTCTACACTAATGGGGAAACGTTCCGTTAACGCGATAAAATAGTAATTTATGTTGAATGACTACTACAGATATTATAGTGTTTGCTTGTATGTATATATATATATACACGTGTGTGTGTGTGTCGCCGCACATAGAGAAGTTTACCCTGGTGATTTTTCTTATCGCAAGGTACTCTTCCCCGTCGATACTGAGGCCCGTACACGCAAAAACTTCGTCCATGTAACCGAGTTTTAACTAATTACCAGTGAAACGAATAAAGAACGATTAATGTGGAATGCCATTAGAATATTGCAAAAATTTGCACAATGTGAAATGCCATTAGAATATTTGCACAAACGGTCGAGTTTACTTGTAATGTGGAAATATTTCCATGTAAGCGTGCACTGTATTATCTATATGTCAAATGTAGCAAACCATAATAAAAAAAAAAAAAAATTACAAGGAACTACTCGAAATGAATCAAAAAGAAAAAATATATATATCTATTATTATTTATATTCATCATCATCATCGTAGTCGCTTCCCCTTTACAGGAGATTTCGTACACACATATATATATATATATATAAAATTCATTAATTATAAGTATAAATCAACTGGTTATATTTAATGTTGAACCTAAACAAATATTTTTAGCAATCATACAACATTCGGATTATTAAAATAAATTAAACGATGATAATAAATGATACATGATAAAACATTTTTTTTTTTAATTCTAATACAAGTAATTTTATAACTTTTAAAACTGAATGCACTACAGTTAAAGTTGCGATGATTGCTTAGTCCACGATAATAGTTTAATTTCTACCATTGGTAATTACGATTTCAGGCAACTCCAATTTATTTATAGTAAATATAAACATAGGAGGCTCAAAAATAACCTGTTGTAACGTTATATGGCGATTATTTTAGTAATTAATATTCCTTCTTTATTTATTTAATGTCTAACGTGTGTTTTCTTTTGTTTTATTATTACTATCTTAACGTTTTTGTTTTTTGCTGTCCAGTTTTTTTTTTCAATTATTTTTTGCTGTCATTATAAGTATAAGTATAATTACTTCTTTTATTTATTACGGGTCTTTGTATTATGATTTCTGATGTACAGCGAACCATCCTGGGCGTTACGTAATTATTATTTAAAATTTTTGGTTTGTGACTACTCAATGTAAATTATGCTGAAATATACGTTGTTGTTGCTGTTGTTTATGGTTTAACGTAAGTTAATTATATTTGTTACATTACGTTCTTTTGTATTAATATTTTATTCATTTTAAAAAATGAAATATGTGACTACCAAAAAGTTTAAAGTTTAATTAAATACAATTACCAATTTACACTTATAACTGTTTGTTTATATATATATATATATATATATATATATATATATATATATATAAATAAATGCGCAAATACATACATCTGTCAATTTTTACACACACACACACACACATACACATATATATATATATATGTTTCTACTTCGTGATACGCGACCCAATTATAGCGATGTTTTAAAAATCAGAGTAAAAATTATAATTCCAAGCACACAATATAAACAATAAATGAAGCCCGTACTCACACATAAACACAGACGCACAGACAGCTATTTAATGCGTTAGCAATAATGAAGAATAACAAATAATGAATATGTTGAAAATAATTAAATTACGTTAAATTCTATAACTATTAACCTAGCAGCATATATATTTTCGCAATGTGAGTATATATATTATATATATATATATACATATATTTGTTTATATATTTATCTATATATGAATATATCCATCAATCCATTATATGTATTTATATACATTATATTTCAACTTAAGAAAAATATTTGGGAGCAAAAAATAACTCGGACGCCATATTTACGCACGTAAGCTAAGTGATCGACAAAATTCGACTTGTTATATTTCTAGGTAAAATATGAACGAATAAATTAGACATGCCGGCGCTCCGCCCAATAGCACACTTGGCCCGTTACTTATTTACCTAACTATCACCGCACGTTTACGTGATGACCTTTGCTGACGACGCACTCATCCGTTTTCGGTCAAATGTGCCAATAATAAGTGTGAAAAATTGTAAGTCGCAGTTAACGAAATAACATCATACATTTAAAAGCAGACAAATCATTCCGCGTCGTTTCTACGCGGAAAATACATTTATAAATTATGTCGAAATTCAATAAGTTTAATATTTAATCTACGAAGTAAGAAACTATATCGTAGTCGGTCGAAATTATTCTGTCAGTTTGGGGGCATCAAAAGAGCATTGGTCATATAATTGTTGAATAACTATTACAAAGCACTTAAATACAAAACGAACTTTAGATCTCGTATAAATTACAGATATATAAGTTAATTTTTAATATATTTATAATCTTTAATCAAACAAACATGCGACAAACTAAAACTAGTTACCATTGTATGATTTTTATTTCGCATTTTATTTGTAAATATATGTATGATATAGATATTCAAAATTAAATTCATAAAATTACGCGATAAATAAAATATGTGAATATGTGTATACGTTGTGTATGTATTTATGTATTATGCGTAACGAAAAGTATACTTAGCTTTTTTTTTTGCTATCTCAACTAAATACATACCGATTTTCGTGGTCTATAAATTAAAAAAAAAAAATACAAAACAAATTTTATTTAAAAAAATTAAATTAACGGATTTTATCTTTTGAAAAAATAACGAATTATAATAATGTACACGTAATATTATGTTTTTAATGAGCACAAATTAGGCTAACAAACAAATTTTATTTAATAAAAACTGATTCATAGCTATATAATCGTTATCTATGATGGTAGATTATTTGTTCCACAATACAAAAAACAAAAAAAATAGTGTGGCCATAGTTGCTACAAATAACTGCGAGCAGTCAAATGGAAAAAGTATGACATATAACACTATACTTATAATATAAACAAAAATTATGCAAGTTTAAAAAATTCGAGCAAAACAGTATTATTAAGTTTTAGAGGATTTTTCATAAAGATATCAAATGTCTGGGAATTATAATTATTTCACGATATACATTCTACAACGAGAATTCATCAACTCTTTCCAACTATTAAATCATGATGGATACACCATTTTTGACATTTTACGTTTTAAAATTAACTTTTCCCGAAATAGCTCCAAAGTACCCCTCGAGTGCGCCTAAATGCCTAACATGTTACTATTAGTTTACTTCGCCGAAATGAACTACTTAATCGTAATAATTCAACTCGAGGTGAATAGGTTAAATAACCGATTAAACTATGCGTAACACGTAACACGACTGATTTATATATTTAAAATAATCACGGTAACCGTAATAATGCAAACGCTGGAAACAAAAACTGTTAGTATGACATAACAGAAAAACGTTGCTGACCGTTTAGTATTTAAATCAACACATGTTTAGTTTTCTACAATTATTTAAAAAAATATATATATATATAAATTCAAACGTACCAAATATTTCGAATTTAAAAATTCCATTGATACGAATTATAAAATTCAAAAATTCTAACCGTCATTTGATAACATTAATCGTTACTCATCCGCAATATTCGACGCCATAGACTCTGTAAAATTTAAAATAAACACTTTTAAGTTTTATATTTTATTAAATAATAGAATTGGCTCGAAACAAAATTCTAAAAAAAAAAAGTATAAGTTAAATAAAAATACGAACGTAAAACGTATAATTATATATATAGTTAATTTACTTATTTATCATATATTACTAATGTAATTATATTATACAGCATATAGGCCATATTTTTGTATCGTCCATTTTGTTAAATGTATAAATAAAATCGCTAATTTTTTTGAGTTGCTATTTGTCCCTTTCCATATTGAACTTGGTCGATTTAGCTAAACGTATCATCGCGCAGAGAATAAGTCTGGTTCCTCTAGATTAAATCGCCGTTACATATTAAATAAAGCTAATCCTCCTATATGTTTAACATGAAGTATTCACTTATCCATATCCCATATTTTTCTCCATTGTCCCACCTACTACTTCCTTCGTTCCAGTCTTAACTTTCATAAAACAATATTAGCTGATTAAGACCAAACCTTCTTCAACCACACAAAACTCATAAAGCTATTGTAATAACTTAACTATTTTCATTTTACGCTTGTATAGTAGTTTAATTTATAATTAAATCGTGCTACTAGCTTCAGCAGCAGCACACAGCGAGGTATATACATTAAAAAAAAAAAAAGTATGACAGAGCTTAATACATCCAAAAATTATCCGAAAATAATTGTACTCTAACAATCAAAAATTTTTCCCGCTATATATACTCGCCGCTGGGGTCAAACACGGTAAGTGTACTTTATACTGAAATAATTTTCACTTAGTTCATATCCTCGACAAATCTGGTTCTTTTTTGACGAAAATGCTGTGTGACGGTGTTCATCTTAATTGCCGCAGACATTTCTTTATACAATAGATCAATTTATCAGATCTTACGTTTCGTTAAATACAAAAAGGAATAATTTTATCAAACAACACCGCATCATATTTACGAGACATATCAATTTAAAATATTTGTCCGTATTATAGATAGAAAACACGAGAGGTC
This sequence comes from Coronaproctus castanopsis, assembly GCA_032883995.1. Classification (NCBI taxonomy): domain Eukaryota; kingdom Metazoa; phylum Arthropoda; class Insecta; order Hemiptera; family Monophlebidae; genus Coronaproctus; species Coronaproctus castanopsis. The sequence continues at coordinate 65,768,183 of CM065053.1, forward strand.
TAATCTCCCTAGTGTGTTATAATTGTCCCTACGCTAATAATTATTAACAAAGGAAATTATCTTACGATGACGTCATTACCGAAAATAAAATATGCGGAATTCGCGCTTATTCAATTAATAAACTGTGACAATTGATTTCTTACTCACCGTCTACGTTAGTCAGTTCTTCAATAGAAAAATATTAGCCTACATACGTGTTTTTATTAACTGTATAGTCGTAAATTAATCTAGCAAGCTAGTAGACAATAATAAAATCTAGAGCGAGCACTTTAAATTCTCTTACCGCTTTTAAAAGCGACGATGTTGTAATAAAAAACGATATTCGACGAACTTTAAAGCAGAAACGCACGGACAAATAATATTATATATTTAAAATTGAAATAAAAGATATTATTAAAAATTTATATACATATATATGAAATCAACATCTTACTGTACTGATAGTTACCGAAATCGTTATTACAAATATGTATACTCCAAAATGTCGAAACACTGTGTGTTAAACAATTCAATAATTCCACTTCAAATTATATTTATTTCATAAGAAATCAGATAGACTTAAGTCTAGATGGAGGACATTTATAAAAAAAAAAACACACAAAAACCAGGCCAGAACTACACTGCAGAAGCGATCACATAATAGCTGATATTAAACTTAAATTGGAAAAACCTGAGAAAAAATTAAACGGAAAAAATAGATGGTAACTGGGTGATAACCCACAATACAATAGCAACGTATCAAAGTCCTTGAACTCAATTACGAAGAAAGAACACCAGAAATCATCAGTAGAAGAACTTTGGAATATTATGAAATCAAAAATAAAGAAATGTGCCCAAGACTGTAAACCAAAAGACAAACAGATTAAAAAACCATGGATATCACAACAAACGTGGTATTTAAAAAAAAAAGACAACAAATAAAAATAAAAAACAGAATAAGACTCAGTTAATAAAAAAACGGAAGGTTATAATGAAGGAAATAAAAACGGTACTGAAGAAACATAAAAACAGCTATATCACATCAATCTGTAAAGAGATAGAAAGGAATAAACATCAAAATGAGCCAGAAGATCTATTTCGTAATGTGAAAATTCAACGAAATCCCCAATCGAAGATGACAAAGGAAATCTTCTCACAAAATCAAAGGAAATACTAAATAGGTGGAGAAAATACTGTTACAATCTTATGTACATGCAAGACCTTGAACAAGATGGTCAACCAAATAATCCACCAATTTTTGGAAGTAAGGTTATATCAGCTCTAACAAATCAGGAGGAACTGGCGGAATAATGGTGGAAATGATTAAATCGACAGACAAAGAAAGTACTGACATACGCATATGGCCAGCTGAATGGGGAGAATCTATATATTCCATTATATAAAAAAGGAGACAAACACAAACGCAAAAATTACAGAAGGATTTCACTAATAAATCATGCCGGCAAGTTCATGCTATATATTACACCGGAATGTTTAAAACCGTATATTCACCCATTCGTATCTAAAGAACAACAAGCGTTACGCCAGGCAGAGGAAGGCGAGCCCAGATACTGAACATAACACAAATAGTAGAAAAAATGTTATGAATTTAACACACCCGCGGTTATATGTTTCTTAGATTACATCAAGGTATTTGTGTATTAAATCCAAAATTTCGTACTCTATAGCTATACTTTATCATTTTTTATAACTTAAATAATTTTTAGTAACTTTTAATCATATATCCGGTTGATAAAACAAAAACAGATATTATCATGGAAATGTTACAAGTAAATCATACATCCGCTTCATCGAAAAAAATTACTTTTAAATTTGTTCTTCCATTTGTATATAATCACGTAATTATCCCCGAGCAAATTCGATTTACGATACAGTAATTTATTATTTTATCAACTATCTAATTAAAAAAAAAAAAAAAAAAAACGTTTTTAGACATAGATTTTACGTTATATAAAAATAACAAATGTAGAAACAGTAAAAGCAAAACGAATTAAATTTTTAGATTACAATGATTCAAACTAGTTTGTTTTAAATTTTTTAATTTCAACAATTGTCGATTTCTGTCCCTCGCCCCGTTAAAAAGAAACGCATGATACTAATGAGAAGCAAATGCATTTAAAAAAAATGTTTTATACTGAATATATACATGTCTGATTGGACTGCGATATAATGAAGTTATCGTCATCGTCAAATCTTGAGAATATCAAGGACGAATTGAACAAATCGTAGAAAAATCACACTGAACAAGAAAAGTAGAAAGTGAACTCTAAAAACATAGATTCGTGCTCACAAGAAGCGAAAAAATTCGACGCAGCAAACATCTTTAAATTTAAAATACCGCTTATACAGCTTAACACGTCACGAAATATTAATCTACATCTATATATCGAACATAAGTATACCATTTAGACATTTCAAACAGTAAGCATATAATCAGTTAAAATCCTGTTTATAACGAAGAAAATCACGCAATAAATAATCGGTATTTTTATTTTTCCAACCTTTTTGTTTTGTCACTTATTCGCCAATTTTATCCTTTTATTAGAGACTTTTCCGAATTATAGTAAATCACTTTCTATTTTCACACCAATAAGTAAATAAAGAGAGAAAGCTGTTTCAATTACGCTAAGATTTAAGTCCAGTTCGGATATTTTGCATTAAATAAGACGCTAAACGTACTTAATTTATTTAATAAAGATCATGTTAAAAAAATACATATAAAACTTACGTTACATCATTTCCTCATTAAATGTTATTTCAAATTTGTAAAACATATACATTTATTAAAAAAAAACATTTCTTGTGTGTGGAATTTTTTTATAATTATAAATTGTTTAGAATCAACTCAAAATAGTAATTTGCCACAAATTTTAATTTTCATGATGGTTTCCTCACTACAACCCAGGATCATTAATTATTCGAGTAATAACAAATACTGTACTCACGAAAATACCATTTCGTATTCTAATTTACATTTAATAAAATGATATATCGTTACTGACTTCAAACTGCTAGTGCAAGTACTTAATTTCAACAAATTTTTTTGTATACATTTAAAGTCATTCCTACTTTAGCAATTTTTACATTACATACTTTATTAAATGTTATTTGTTTATTGAACTACTGCATTAAAACCACATTTTTTATGCCTTATCTGCAAGCTCACACATACATACCACTATAAATCAGAATATAACTAAGATGTAATGAAATTATTAAAAATACCAATGTTTAGACTATATTTAAAAATCTTGATAAAGTTAAGTAACGAAATTAATAACTATTCAATTTATCACTCAAAACATGATAATGATAAAGTACAGAAAAAAACAGATATGTTACTCATGAAATAACAAACCGTTATAGATAAGGAAAATAAATAAATATTTAAATAGCAAACGATAAGATATGCACTACTTAATTAAAAAGTTTTTTAAACCTGAAACGTATACACAATACAAACACAGATCGATTACAGAATAATTATTAATCACGTTATTTAACCAGAATGTGTTTACAAAACACGCCGTACATTGACCTACAGAACAAAGTCTCTTATCTATAGAACGAAAATAATTCATAAATTTATATAATTAGCCCTTAATTAGAAATAACGATTTAACAAGAGTAATGAAATTTACATAAAGTCTTATCTGGTGATTTGAAATACTAAACTCCTAATTTTAAAACAACTACAGTAGTTACCGTAGAAAACAACGTCAATATAGAAATAATTACGTTAATCATAGAGAATATTAATTTAATTTTTAATACATCGCGAATGTATAATTTCGTTTTACATAAATGTTATACCAATGAAAGAACGACAAACCTACATCGTGTATTACGAATGCGTAAAAGATTTCTTTAAAACCAAAACATTCTAAAATATACATATTATAAATAATATATTCTCTTGTTTATATATTTAGATATTTCATATTTCATTCAAAATAAAATTTATAGATTAGAGAAAAAGACACCCCAATTTATTCCACATTACTTAAAGTATTCTAGTGTTTCAAATGTTATAGCATACTTTTATAATTCTAATACTTCACTAATAATAAAAAATAAGATGTTTTTCTGTTTCAAATTATTAATAATCATAGAGAACGTTAAAATGTCGTACAGTTGATACATAGTAAGAAAAAACACAGAAATACATTATACTACTATGTTTAAATCGAAAATTAATAAAAAAACTCCAAAACAATAGAATACGAAACCAATAATATAATTTTCCAGTCATCTTTAAGAGTAAAAATACTTTAATTAGATAAATTCTATATGTAAGATTAACACTATTAAATTTTTAATCATGTTTTTTCTTTCTAACATGTATAAGACTTAACGAAAATCAATTGTACTGAATATTTTCCTATAACTAATTTTAAAACAGTAAAATTTTTGTTTTATTATCACGCAATTTATTTAACAATCAAAAATCGTTTAAAAATCGCTAATCACGCTATTTATAAAAAACCTGTTCTATACTCTACTCATTTATCTATGAAAATTTATTATTTAAAATTAAATAAAAATACTTTAATCAAAACAGTCTAGTTTCACTAGTTACAGCATCGTGTTTATTTTATTTAAACGTTTAAATTGAAAATATGTATCCACAAGGAAGCACTGCAGAAATATTTTTTGAAAAACTGTTATAAATCCCTTATGGCATATCTAAAATTTCGCCGACACATGCACGAGCGTTAAGCCAGTGAAAATACGTTTAATGTAAAATACGATTCAAATGTAAATGAACAATTTATAGAAAGTGTACATTAAAATTAAAAATCTAACATTGTTTACAATTGCCAAAACACCAACATAATTAAATAGTATAAAAAAGTGTCCATAATTATATACCAAATTTTGTAGAAATATGAAAAATTTTTAGAAAAAAAAAGCCTAACCTAACTGTTTAATGTAAATCTGGCGAACGTTGATTATTCCAATAAGTAAACAAGTTATCCATTTCCAAATTTCAAAGTTATTTAAGTTGAAATGAAATATCTGTCGAAACAAAAATAAATAAAACAAGGTACTTAGTGCTTATCACTTATCAGGTTATTATAACATATATGTTAATTTTTTTTGTTTGCGCAGAATTTCCTTAGATAATAAAATTATGTGGATTATCACTTTTAAAACAACAACATATTTCACTTCGAAATCAATTAGCACAAAAGAGATATAAAATAATTCTCTCAAAACTCAAGGCACTAATTATTTCTTCCTCCCTCCATTTTATTCATTATTCAATTTTATTACATATATTTATATAAATTTTAAGATTTCATAAGTTAAAACCATGGAAACTTACAAATTAATATTTCACTCAATATGACTTCAAAATTTTAGAATTATTTACAAATTTGTGCCGAGAATAAATTTAAAATTATGGATTTGAAGAAACAAAATATACATATTTTAGAAATAGTTTTTTTTTTGCAGCTTTCGGTAACATATTTACAATTACAAGTATTTATGTTTTTTATTGGTGTGTGTCGATTTGGTAAGGAATTAACGATTTTAATTCATTTTAAATGAAGTATAAACTTTGCGATTTTACATATTTATTTATTCCTTAGCGAACAGCGGAGCGTACCTCATTTTTATCAAATATTTTTTAAATATATTTTATTAGTAAAATCTTATACTTAATGTATAAATTAGTTCTAGCGATAAAGTTAAATTAATGAGTACAACGAAAGATGTGTTCAATTAAACAATTTTCAACGGATTGTATCTATATAGAATACATAAAGTTATTGAGTCAGTTTATATGGTTTTGTTTGTACGCTTAAGGTTGTTTTCAGTGAATTGAGTTGTAGTTCTTGTTAGTGAACTGCTGTACTATTTTGTCGATAGATGGCATTTCCAAATCCGAATGGATCATTTATAGTCTGAAGATATTTGTTTTGTATTCGTTGGTTAATTAATTGATTTGACTTTAACACACATCCCCAAAGTTGAATGCCGTATGTTTAAATCTGTGTAATTATTTTTATTATGTATTTGCTTATATATAAATCGCTTAAACAAAGAAATCAACAAAAGTACGTTTGATAATTTTTGGAAAATTTGAGTTCCAATGAGGATAACGATCACTACTTTCGGTGTGCACCTAACAGATTTAAAGAACATCCTATCCAAATTCCACCGCTAAAAGATGAACATAGGAGATTAGTCCGTCGGGACGAAGAAAAGGCTAAAATTTTTGCACAGCACTCAGCCACTTGACACACACGACAGTGGTATGTCAATTTGACAAACCAATGCCATACATTACCCAAATAGAAATTGCTCTTGAGATTGATAAAACCATCAATCCTAAAATAGCTCCTAAAACTGAAAAAATTTCACCATAAATAGTACAGGAAATGCCAAAAAAACGGATGTATGAATAACTAGTTATTGAGACTAATAAAAACATCAATCCTAAAATAGCCTCTGAGATTGAAGAAATTTCATCATCAATAGTACAGTTAATGCCAAAAAAGCGGATGTATGAATTACATATGTTTTTAACTCCTGTCTTCGACTTCAGTATATACCGATTCTTTTTAAAACGGCTCAGACTATTATGCTCAAGAAACTGGAAAAATCAGCAGATGTGAAGTTTTATCAGTCAATCTCATTGTTCACAGCTCTATCAAAGTTGCTTGAGAAGTTTCTTTTAAATTTAGCCACTAGTGGAAACCCAGTTATCCTATCATCAGTTTGATTTTCGTAGTTACCATTAAACTATCGACCAAATGCATCGTATTGCCAGACACATCTTTAAACCATTTGAAGTAAAAAAGTACTGCGCTGCAGTCTTCTTGGATCTAACACAGATATTCCACCGTGCATGGCACAATGATTTGCTGTACAAATTAAGCACAGTGCTGCTAGAAAACCTCTGCCGAGTGCTCAAGTCATACTTAGAAAATAGGCGTTTCAGAGTACTATATGAAGAAACAAATTCAACATTTCAACATATATACGTGCTGATGTACCGCAAGAAGTCCTTGGACCTGGCCTGTGGTGGTATTTTTACTGCCACTTATGCAGATTATGCTTTTATAATGGTAACAATAGAGGAAATAGATGTATTTCAGAGACACCTTGACAAGGTAATTAAATGGATGCAAGATTGGACACTCAAATTGAACAAACAAAAATCTATCCATTTTACATGCACGCTTCGACTTGTTGGTGTGAATCACAAATGTACAAGTACCTCAATCTAACTCAGCAAGGTATGCATTCATCTTGATTCATAGGCAAAACATCAGTTGCAACGCAAGATGAATCAAATGTAGTGGTTAATTGGCAGAAAGTCGCCTCTTAACTTGTACAGCAAGAGGTTACTGCATCAAACAATCCAAATATGGAGTTAAAGTGTAGTGTGTACTTTTGCCTCTAACAGAGTCATAATTCAGCATCAGCAGAATAAAATTCTTCAGATGATGATTAATGCACGACGGTTCAAGCGGAACAAGTAGTATTCATTACGATCTGAACATACAACATATTGATGGTGTCATTCAGAACTTCGCAGTCAAACACGAATGGACACACTAATAAAGATGTTACACGGTTACTGGGCTCTAAAAATGATATAAGATGACTTAAGTACACACATCTACTGGACCTAATTCATAGTTAACTATTAATTAAAATATAACGGTTAATTAATAGTTTTTATGAATCTCATATCCATAATTTATTTTTAGTTAACATTAATGGAAACTGGTCACTGGTTTCCTACAAGGCAGTTTATTTAAGGAAAAAAATTGTATATATAGAAGTTATTTATTATGTATGCTAAGTTTTGAATTTCGACTAAAAAATTGTATAGATAGAATTCATTTATTTTGTATGCTAAGTTTTGAATTTCGACTAATATTTGCCCCAGTTTATCATATTCATATGTTCTAGTTCAGTCGAGCATTCAAATACATACCTAGATATTTTGCACTTACCCCTTGAAGAATAAGCAGCTGTTCAAGTTATATTGCATGATAAGTATAATGTCGTAGTGTGCGAACAGATTTTGGTTGTTCGACCATAACTCTTCCTGTTATTGTCCATTTCCTAATTTTATTGATAACGTGTCATTTTTTTTCACATAAAATGTATACCACTGATATTGAACCAAATTTAAACCAAAATAAAGAAATAATTAAAATATTAATTTTTTAAAGTTAGGCGTTATTCTTTTTAATTAAATCTGAGTAATTAATGAACAGTGATCCTCGTTTGGTTATTATAAAACATGCAAATATTAAACTTGTCAACTATCAATTCGTTTTATGTGACTGTATAGCCCTGCTTTTATGATTTTTTTAAGCCTTGATAAGTTCGTATAACTATAAAAGATATTTTATAAGCATTGAACCACACAAAACAAAAATTATAATGCACTCAAATGAATGTGTGCATTACATGATTGTAACTGATAAATGTAGTAACATAAAATGTGGAAAAATAGAAATGGTACAGAAATATAAATATAAGAAAGACGTTAAAATATAAAATACCGGTAAAGAGGACAAAATATGGTGAGCAAACAAGTAAATATATTATAACAAAAATTTTGAACCAGTTACCAGATGAAATACTGCAGGAAAAAAATTTAAGAAAATTGAAGGGAAAAATTAAAACCTGGTTACTGGTTGGAAATATTATGAGCAAAATTAAATAGGTAGGGATAGACATATAGCACATGACCGAAGTGCTGCTACTATATGTATACATTTTGTGTTAAAACGGTATTGTATGTGTGATTGGGAGAGATAAATGAGGTATAAATGTGAGCAAATGGGACAGAGTGTATATGAGTGAGTGTGCGAATATGAAAACTCTGAATTAATATATTAAAAAAATATAATAAACGCGCGATAAATGTTAGCGAACTAAACCCGTTGACAAGCTTATAGCTTGACGGAAGTAATTGTAAAAATTAATCTATAAGGAATGTGTGTGAGTGAAATTGTGCATGTATTTTTATATGTTATATACAAATATACGATTTTAAAAAAAAAAAAATACAACTATTAGAAAAGGTTGAAGACCTTAATTAAATGTGATCGCGGCATCCACTTAAAAACAAGGATGCATTGCATCGTTACCAAAATGTGAGAACGGACAAACTGGCCATTTTCCAGAGTATGCTGAAAAAAGGATTTGTTGTAAAAATTTACAATCATCTAAACATAATCCTATAAACCTACACTTTCATAACCGCTCTCAGTTTGATAATGAAAACTGCAAGTGTTTTCGAAACGTCACAAGGAAAAAGTACGAACATGATTTTCACCGAAAAAAGTATAGACGTAAAATTTACAATGTTAAAGACAGAGGCGACGGTTTTGCCTAAACTGTAACGTACATTTGTGTGTGGAGGAAAATAGGAATTGTTTCTTAATTATGAATAATATGTTATATTTATTTTGTGTAAATACATATCTCTGTTTTTTAGTTAACTATAAATAAGAAAAATTTCAACTCATGAAGTTTGTATATGTAAATATGAAAAATTTCAACCCATGGAGATTGTATATGTAAATATTTGTAAATATTTTTGTGGGAATGTGTGCGTAGTTAATGTTAATCTAGACTTTACTACTCTCATTGCTTCATAAATATTTTAGACCTAGTTGTTGTTCTCATATTATGCATTAGGCATTATAATGCGAATTGGCAAGGAATCGGGTGGATAAATTTTTTTTTAAATTAATTGAAATTGACATTTAAAAAGTAAAGATCGCGACTAAAAAAATTTAAGGTGCCCCCCTACAAAATTCATAATAGAATGATGAAATCATATTGGAAAGTAAACATAAAAGCCCCAGGGCTTAATAAACGTACAATTTAGCGAATAAAATTACTAATAATTTAAATGAGCGTATGCTAATTTCATAGATACCTACGGAAATAACATAATTTTTCACCCTACAACAGAATAACAGACATCTTCATATAATTAACAAATAGAGCGTTTGATAATTGATTACTGTTTTGTTTGTTGTTGTAATCGTTGGAAATATTTTATTCATAAAATATATTATTAATAGATTCGTTTTTATGTATCTCTCTCTCTTTATTACACACACACACACACACACACACACACACACACACACACACATATATATATATATATATATATATATATATATATATATATATATATATATATATATATATATATTACATGATATAATTTTAAACGCGCATTTGAAAGTTATATATTTAAAATATATTAATTTTAAGATTAATGTAACGATTGACATACAAAACGCAAAACAAAATTTTCAACAAAGAATTGAAATACGTCTATATGTTAATCAATATGTCAAAATTAACTCGAAAACTAATTTTAACTATTTATAAAAATATATTTGTGATAAATTAAAATCGGAATGATAGAAAATTAATCACACAAAGGACTAGAAAGAAGAATCCTATAGGTTTTGCTTTTGAAGTTTCTTTACTATAATCGAATACAGTATAAGAGTACCCATGATCTCATAAATTTTAAATATTAATGTCAAAAATGTTTAAAAAATGTACATTCTTTTTGGACACATATATTTCAATATTATTTATGTTAAATTAGATGCCAACATTTTACTCATTGTTGATTGAAATTTTTTTATTTGTTTATGGATATGATGTTTTTAAGACAAATAATCAATTTTAATATATACTTTTTTTTTTTTTTTTTTTTTTTAATGCAGATGATACAACACCAATAGTGATAAATTAAGACATAATAATACCATATATATTTATGATGTGTAATTAGTGTGACGAAAGAAATAATGTTGAATAGTGTATTTCATAACAAAGACATAACAATCAGCTTAAAGAAGATAGAGTACGACCAATATATTCTAACAGTTTTTGTCATATGAAGCAAAAAATTGAATGTTTACAAAAGAAATTATAAAGAAAACCATAAAAGTTCACATATCGCAAGAGATTACCGTTGAACACGAAAGACAAACGAAGTCTCATTTCGATTAGAAATCAAACGAAAGTAATAACAGCAAACGGGTTAGACCGGAAATGTCGTTCGAAAAAATGATAACAGATAGAAATTCAGCAATGTTGACCAAAGAAACACAGGAGGAAGATCACTAAGGCGATGGGACGATAATATAGCAAAAACAGCTGGTGTCAAATGGTTCAGGGAAAGTACAGTACAGGAATTGAAGGAAAAAATTGGGGGCAACCTTCATCCATCAGTGGACTAAGATAGAAGTAGCACTCGTGATAAGTTATATATAGTTTTAACTTTTTTCTCACTCCCTCTCGCTCTCTCCCTATATATATATATATATATATATATATATATATATATATATATATATATATATATATATATATTCTTATTTATTAGCCATTGTGAATTCACTGTAGGATGTATATACATATATATATATATATAAAAGTTAAATATGAAATTTTGTACAAGTGTAACAAATAAAACTGAACAGTTAATCACTTAAAATTAGCGACATAGTTTTTGCACGTAATAAAGTAAACCTTCGGGTTTTTTTTATAGTCACTAATTTTATAATTAAAAATATTACATATATTCGACAACTTTCACAATTGTTAATTTTTATCACGATATTCTTTGGAGGCATTACGATTAATGAATGGAGGTGTGTCTATATATATATATAAGTTTTCAAATTGACACATTTGGTGATAATAAAATTACTAGTCCTTCAAAAATCAGTTCAGTCGGAGAAAATAAAATGATTTATTAAAAATAACGAGCAACAGCAAATCTTAGATTACAACATTATCGATTTTTACATACAACATTATATATTTTGATATACGAGCTAATTAAAGATTTCTAAATAAAATACAGTTAACCGATTTTAATTTATAATTCCGTTTTCGACATTCGGGATATTTCATATACAGAATAAAATGAAGAGGGGGGAAATGTAAAATAATATTTTGTGTAGTACATTGTTGCTTTTTTAAACGGTTCTAGATAACTTATAGTTTACTGTATAATCTTTCGGTTATAAAAAAAATTATATAATAAATTATAAGTTATCTAGTATCATTTTAAAAAGCAACAATGTACACAAAAATCCCTTCATGATATAAACATTGTGACTGAAAGCGTTACACTATTAAAAATGTATGAAATAGCTTAAATTAACAAAACAAAATAAAAACAATATTTGCCTGAAAATGACTTTATAATCGAAAAGCTTTGCAAACATAAAATAAATTTTATAACGATTAAAATTGTTTTTATTTTGTTTTGTTAATTCATAAAATCGCTACTCCCCAAATATCAACATTAAATAGCTTAAAGATATTAGTATATTTTTTCATATTTAATAAACGTTTAAACATCATTAATACGTTTAGAGAAAATTTCGTTAAAAATGCAAAACGTGGATACGAATGAGCTTGATGATCGACATAACGTCATTATTAAATATACTGTTTTCAAATCAACTTTATAAACTTTTATCGCTAGCAAAGGTATTACTAGACCGTTAAAAATAAGAAATTAAAATTAAGATTCATGAAGCAGACGTTGATAATGCGGTAAAATTTCCCACGCAGGTAAATGTAAGCTAAATTCCAAAGATACCAGAACAGGAAGTTCGGATGCCAAGATATCTTTATGATTTAAGCGGAACACAGACTCCAACTTCTGAAAGAGATTTTATATATATATTATAATTAATACATTTTTCAATCTGTTTCCCGGAAATCAGCACGTCATCTAAAAAGAAGCCCCGAGTGATTACGGATTTGCAGCTGCAATAATGTAGACCCCCCTCGGGATACTTTAGATATTAACATTAATTCATTCGTATATATAGAGAAGTATTACTTGGATTACATCCATCTAAAAGAATTCGACGCATTCGCTTCGGTAGAGAAAATAAATTTTTTGAGGACAAAGATCAGTTTGAAACAGAGTAATTAAATTTACCGCGAGCATTAAGGTTTCAAATGGTTGCACAACCACCAGAAATATCAAGAACAACATAAAAATTGATGATGTAATAAAATAGTTAAGAGTACTAATCGTTTTATAGAGATTAAACGAAATAAGTAAATTTTAATTATATATTTTTATAAAAAGTTAAAAATTTTTTAAAAAGTACTTTGAAATGCCTAGTTACGACAGTTAGTGGTTGCACGCTCGATGCAACCTGAAGAAGGCATCGGAAAGTTGTATACAAGCATTATATTATGATTTTGCGCGTGGTTGCAAATGGTTGCACAACCACCAGAAATATCAAGAACAACATAAAAATTGATGATGTAATAAAATAGTTAAGAGTACTAATCATTTTATAGAGATTAAACGAAATAAATAAATTTTAATTATATATTTTTATAAAAAGTTAAAAATCTTTTAAAAAGTACTTTGAAATGCCTAGTTACGACGGTTAGTGGTTGCACGCTCGATGCAACCTGAAGAAGGCATCGGAAAGTTGTATACAAGCGTTACATTATGATTTTGCGCGTAGTAATGCTACTATGTGTGTAGAGTTTACCTAGGACTATATTGGCGACTGCTGGTTGCAATCGTTTTCCTTGAAATACACACACGCTTGACGCGGAAGAATGTTTTTTTCTTATTGTGTTGTTCATGTGGTTGCGTGTGCATACTACCGGCCAATAAACGAACGAGTCTACGACTTATATCTCTTTTGGAGATTAGTTTTTCTTCTTCGAATTTCTTTTACTGTGTACATTTCCGCATGTGAATTGTGTCATTGCCTCTCTCTGGTTTATGTTGCTAGAATTTTTTCCTTACTGAAGCTTTTATATGACAATTGATCATTTCATTTTCGGAGGATTGTTTTGTGTAAATTGTGAAAAAATAACAATACTTATTATACGTAGAGTTTATTGAATTGTTTCGTTTTAGTATTATAAAAATTTGTATACTTTTCTAATGGTATAAATTTTGTATTTATTCGCGCGGAAATAAATTTTTAATAAATTTCGGTTTAATATTACAATTTGTTTATCTTGGGATCGATAATCTCATACTTTTTTTTGTTTTTCTGATTAGGCTTTGGTTCTTGTATATTACTCTTTGTTGACTTGGACATTATTAATAATTTTACCTTACAATGTTACGTGAAACAAAAAAAAAAAAAAAAAAAATTGAATATGTTCGGCAGGAAGAGGGGTGTAACCGCTAGATACCACGAGCCGCTACCTTATTTAAACGATATAAAAATCTCATATTAGTAAAATATTTTAAAATTACTATTTATCGCCGTATTTAAAAAATTGTTCAGAATTATTATGTTTACCTCGAAAAGCGATTTCAAAGAACTTCCTTTCGTATCGTTCATTTTGGCCGATAATACTAGACAGATCGACGCGCATAATTTTCGATTATTTTTAGTTATGAAACCTCTCAAGATAAATTTTTCGAAGTAAACGTACGCTTGGGCGACGGTAAATAAATCGATGCCGGTTTCCAGTTTGGCGATTTTCTTCATATCTCTTTTTAAACTAAACAAAAAGAAATCACTATTAAAAAGCAATTAAGAAATTTATTAACGAGATTTACTTTTATCACATAAAAAAAAAAAAACCTAGACAAACGAATTTATGAAAAGATTAATATTCGTGAAATTTGATTTTTCCTCTTCTATTCACACACGAGTGGACGAGTAAGGTTATTTAACCATTAACTAGTCGCGCAAGCTAATTATATCACCGTCAGCGTATACGCTTCGGAGAAATGAAATATTATGATGACGTGTACTTTGGTATAATCAGTTGTCTGTTTAAATATAGTACTTCCTTTGCATCGACGAAATTATATAATCCAACCTGTTGCACAAAGTGACCAGTTGATTACTAAATGATAAACTTCTTTTATTACATTTATGTTTCAATATACGTTTTTTTTTTTGGCCATAATAATTAGATTTATTAAAAAATGTGTAAGTACATTTTTTCATTTATATTTAAGATGTCATTCAATAAACAGAACAAATTTAAAAATGAAGGCAATGTAATGGAATGTTTGAATTCTAATGACACTATCGATTTATCAGATTTATCTGACTCTGAAGAAGAACAAATATACAAAATTGTGGACACGAAAAATTTAGAATTATCACAAACAAAAAAAAAGGGAAATTTTGTGATCGTGGGGGAAAATATTACCACACGATCACCTGCTGCACTGGGTAAACTGATTACACGCTAGAATATCGTGGAAAGTATAAATGTGAACATTGTGTAAATTCTATTAGTTTAGTAGTGATTCTGAACAAATTTTTTTTTTTTTTGACACGATACTTATATTCCATATTATCATATTATATTTCGTATATATTTTGTCATTTGATTGTTTTTAGTTTTTTATATATTACTAATCTTTACATAACAACCAATTAACACATTTTATACTATAATAATTGATTGTTTTTTTTTTTTTTTTAAATAAACCCTTATTACATTTACATAAATAAATAATTACAAATTCTGGTTTACGTTGTTCCTACACAAAGTGCAATGCAACGCGCGACTAGTTGTGTAATTTTATAGTGTGCGACTAGCTAAAAGTTAAAAAAAAAAACATATTCGCCCACACAATATATTTCGAAAATCAACATATTTATTTATTTTCTTTTTACGCCTTTACGGCTTATCCAACGCGATACAGTGGAAAACTCTGTATTTTAATCAAATATGCTAACTTTTTTTAGAAATATTGCTATGTGAAGGAATAATTGTAGATTATCAGAGAAGAGACGCGATATATTACACCAAACTATAATATATTGGGAACGTAGTAACATAAGGTAAAGCTCAGAACGTAACGACGCCACACCAGAGTATTAAAAAAAAAACACCATGATTTGCAGATCATCTATTCAGAAGAGGGGGAGAAGGGAATTTTTCTAAGTTGCATATGGAAAAGACGAACAGATAACAAATGATGGCCAAATCGTAATCTACTGATGAGTACAATTAATCTTCTGAAAGAAAAGGAACCACGAAAGTTTAATAGTAATTGGCGAGAGGTGATCGATTAATGCTCTCAGTATAAATCAGTCTTCAATTGCAAGAAGGACACAAATATTCGCACACGTTTCAAATTATTAAGCTTTAACATAATTAATCCGATTAATGTATCTGACATATTCCATTTATTGCCCATAGCCTCCACCATAATTTTCGAGTCAATAATATAATAACGTAATTACCTCAAACGTCAGATTAGAAATCAGCATTAAATAATGAACAATGTTAGCATAGTTTGTACATGTTACTAATATTGGAAGCTGGCCAATGCTGTTCGAGTTTGCTTGGATCCAACTATGATTTAACTATTCAATAGATGTTAGCTCTAGACTAAATCAACTTTATCGTGAATCTGCAATAACTGATAGTTCTAAACTATCAATTTTATATTAAAAACAGTTCTTTGAAAGTTTTGATATATTTTAAAATCTTATAATTTTTTTTTAGTATTTTGCATATATATAAACAAGTAGAGTTACATGTAATTAGGCCGAAAAATTTCAATGAATAAACAAATTATGAAAAAAAGCACAGGTAACGGGAATATTTATTCCGCAGTAAACAAATACCGATCAATCTGAAAAGCAAAGTGTCCATCCAATGCGTACTGCCAGTACTGATATACGCTTCGGAAATATGGCTATACACAAAAACAAATATAAAAAAAGATAAGGCAAAAACTGCGAACTTAATATAGGGCTATCAGATCGAAAAAAAAGTAGAGGCGGCTGCGACAACAAACTCGGTTAGAGGATGCAGTGGAGCGGATGGCCAGATTAAAAAGTAGGTTAGTTAAGGAAAGTGCAAAGCAGAAATGGTTGGAAGATGTGAAGGAAAGCATTCATCCGGGAGTGGATGGATAAGGGCTTATCGTGTTAGTAAATGTATATGATTGTATTAGCAGAAGTGTAAATAAGTAGTTCAATTACACTAAAGGTACGGACAAGTCAATAAAAACGTAATAAAAATCTTGAAAAGAGCTAGATGTTATTGGATGGGCAACCAACGAAATCAGCCATAAAATATTTAAATACATAACATCTGTGCGTAATAAAGAACGAATGAATAGCAAAAGAAAATTTCTTGTTCTCGGAAAAGACAGTACACACATTCATATCCATACACATTTGCTACCCAAATTACAGATGACACAATATTTTCCCATATGTTTGTAAAACGTGAACGAGTATAGTATATAAATGATACACATATTAAAATATATATATAGAACATATAAATAAAATAAAACTAGTACATTATTGAACAAAACGTGTAAAAACTACGAATAAGGGCAGGTTGATAACGCTAACGTCATTAAAGTTAATAACGTAATATACACAGACGGACAGAATTTCCCTAATGTAAAATAAGGACACAAAACAGAATAAATGTTATCAACAATTTCCTGCGACGTCGTTTATAATTCAGGAAATCGATTTTTGAATTCCTAAGTAGGTAATTATATTCGATCATACAAATCCTGTCTTCTAATTCGTGATTTATTTATATACGGAATTTTTGCTCTAACCGTACCTCCTGATCTTATCCTACTACTATCAAGTTAGATTTTAAATTTACCAACGGTTTTTCAACACGTAACTAATCTATACAACTAAATAACAATAAGTGATATTTGCTTTTGGATAAACATTCTCAGTATCGCACGTTGGGATTGGTATTTTACCTAACCACCCTAATGAAGTATCCAATATGACAGCACAATAATAATAGTAAAAATTATAAAATATTAATATAGAGATCTGGGATAATCGCAATATTTTAACGACAATCCTTAGCACCGGAAGATATAAGGTTGGAGCAGATATAAATATCGTATAGCAATACTGAACAGTATGAATAATTGCTGTGTTGTGCGTTTCCGGATTTGTGTTGAGTTTCGGGAGTAGTTGATCTGTCAAATTTATTGTGTTTCTTGGTAACGAGTCGAAACGGAATTTAATATTAATCATTCATATTAAATTCAGTGTAGACTCGTTAACAAGAAACACAATAAATTTGTCATATCCAGTACTCCCGATTCTATTATTATTATCGCACAAATTTTCAAAGTAATTAAAAATGTATTTGATTAAAAAACACTGTGATATTTCAAGTCCTGATCTATTATTAACACCCAATTGCTATTATCCTTGCATCCTTGAATATAGGTGGGAGAACTCCAGTGTCAATGATGTTAGTGAAAAGCTTGCTTATCCATTCCTTAGTTTTTCCCCGAACTTTTTAACAAACTCCGGAAATATTACATCCTTTCCAGGAGCTTTTCCAGTTTTGACTAGTTTGATAGCTCCTATTATTTCAGACACAGTAACAGGGGTTGCATAGGTTTCATCTTGATCTGCGGCTTGTTTTAAGCTGATCATCTTGTATCTTACTTCTTTACTAAATTGTTTATTCATGTTGTTTCTATTCGAAGATTTGATGATTTCCCCCGCTATCTTGTTTGGATCCACTGAGTCGTCCTTTCTAGCTGCTGTTACATCGCCTGATAACTTTTTCAGCAAGGATCATGCTTTTTCTGCTAGATTTTTAGAAGTTAATGGTCTCCATTAGGGTGTTCCATCTTTCCTGCCTATTTTTATCCAAGATGGAAATGAGATTTATAGCTGTACCTTCACCTTGTTTGATCTTAAATTCTTCATATGCTTCTCGGCATTTTTCATTCCAGCCTGGTACATATTGCTTTAGCCTCTCGGGATGTTACGTTTAGCAATTACCAATCCTTTAAATCTGTCATGGAAGAACAGGCCAAATGCTAAAGCTGTGGGGCCTTTCCAATATCCAGAAATGCGACTGTGGATGCGGAATGCCAGACTATCGATCATAACGGAGTGCCCTACGAGGACTCTACAAGGAGGCTGGGCCGAGATAAAGGATCTCACGCACAATGCGAGGGAATGGCTCAAACGATTGGACCTGAAGTTATAGGACGAGGCGGATATAGATCCTGTGCCCAGGGACATACGTAAAAGTAAGTAATTAACACCCAAGTACTTAATTTAACTAACCGTACCAATATTAAATCTAGATTGTATTAAATTTATGCTTTCGTGCATAATTTTTGAATTACACAATTCTACACGTAAGAAAACATAACAAACGTATATTTTTAATTCCTGACGAAATATTAAATCTTTTTAAATATCCCCTATTAACCTAAACAGGCATTATTTACTTTCGTAATTGACAAAATTCGAAATATTTTAAACGATTATTTTTTAAACACTTTACAACAGGTTTAAAACTATTTATTTTTTTGGCGTATAAGTAAAATTAAAGACGAATTTTCAAGTTTTTTCCTTTTTAAAAATAAATACATTAATATAAGCACACATATTTAACAATTGATTTTATCATATTCAAATCACATACCTTCTTAATTTGCTTAACGTTAACTGAATATGCGGGAATTTCTCTCGAAATTGCTCGTTCACAGTTCGCTTTAGATCGCTACATTTTACGTAATCGATAACCGAAGTCTATGAACATAGATGAATATAATTATTTTTTTTTCAAGATTAATCACTGTATTAAATTCGGATTAATAAGATTATATACGATTTTGTAACACGAACAGGCGAAAATATATATATATATTAATATATATGCACTTGAAAATATGATCGCAAATAATTAAAATAGCTTTATCTTTTATTATCGTCAGGTGTAAATATGGGGTGACCTAGAGAAGACGGACGGTTTTGTTTTTTGAATAGCGCAGTTGGTAACACTGCCATAACGCAAACCGCATGCTCCCCGTCTTTCGTTTTTGTCCACTTTCAGATATCATGGCATCCTATAATGAGAAGGAGCGCGCGTTTTGTGTGGTATTATGTCAATGCAAAGAGAATTTCGAAAATAATTCAGAATTACGCGATTTTTTTTGTGGAGATACCTTAAGAGCCGCCTATACGAAACACGTCCACGAGATCTAGAAGTTCTGAAAACTTGGATTTCTGAAGAAATTTCAAAAATTCAGAGAACCATGCTCGAAAATGTTGTAAAAAATGAATGAATTGTTGCAAATGGCGGTCATTTGAACTATATTGTGTTCCACAAATGATTGTAAGCGAAGCTCTCTTTTCCCTATTGTTAAATAATATTTCATTTAACAATTTTGGAGTTTTGGAGTTAAACCGTTCGTCTCCCCTGGGTCACCCTATATAATAGTCAAAATATTCTCACTCTGTATGTCGTAAAAGTAATAACAGTTCTATGACCGCCTGCGATAAATTCTGGGTCGTCCAATAGGTACGGATTATACGGAATCTGAACGCCGATACCGTATTTTGTATCATCCCATTCACCATCTAACAATTATATAGACCACAATTTTTAAACATATAATTTTACTACTTTTCGAACATAAAATAATAAGAAAAAAATGAAACAGAACGATTTTTAGACACGTACCTTTAAATTCCAGCGAAGATGGCGAGTAAGATATCGTCGAATGATATTTAGGTGAATAACTGAAATCAACCGACATGCATCTGTAAAAAAAAAGACAGTATATGTATCTATCTTCCTATTTATATATATATTGTATACACACGATAAGTAATGATAGTGTCGCTCTAGAAGGCATAAAAAATGTTTTTTTTTCTGACAAATACACGCTCGCCCTTACAAACTTTTGTGAAATAAAAAAATTTTGTGTGTGTGTATGTTGGGGTAGGTATAATTGCAGTTTTTTTCAACTACTAGCCGCCACTGGATACAGAAAAATATGGTTTTTTTTTTGGCCCGGCTTGCGCCATTTGGCCAGTTCAAACCTTAATCTAGTTAGTGTATTTTAAATATCAATGCCACTACATTCGATAAATTTATATAAACTAATTCTAACAGAAGACAATGGGTCAAAAACAATTACTTCAAAACTCACAGGTAACGTGTGCCACTTTAAAATACTAGATCATGTGTATGCTTTAGAAATTTCGGACAAATCAAAATTTTATCCTCAATTCTTCAACACGTGTCACATGTACCATCCGAAATTATAAGGAATTAGAAATGATTAGAATATTCTTTTTATTCAAACCTTTAACTAGGTGCAAAGCTTTGTAAATGACAAACAACTCTACTGCAAATGAGGAACCTGCAAAGAATAATCTGTATACTTTCGATATGCCTTTTTTCAGGTAATATAAAGCCGAAGTATAATTTCTACGTATTTTATAGACCGACCTATTTGTAAATATAATTTCATAGTGGCTAAATTTTTCATTAATGGCTTGCATGAATGCAGCGTTGTTAACGCCATAGCAATATTAATATCAAAGGAAATTAAGTCAACGTCCAACAAGAAAAATAAATCAAAAAAATAGAATGGGTAGAAGGGATGAGAAACATTTTCGTTATACACTTTTGTTAAGTACGCAAATGCTTTCGTATAGAGAAAGATGAATAAAAACAAAAAGCAAAAAAAAAAACAATATCATAACACAAAATATTAAAAAATAAATAAAATAAATATACAGTATTATTATCGTTATACACGTTATTATCAGTCATTATAATATGAATCAACATACAATTTGGAAAATAAAAGGCTTCAATACAACGAAGTAATAAAAATTTAAAGTGATTTTCACAAAACTTTGAAGTCATTGAAGTCAAAGTTTTGCCCTTGTATAGAAAATCGTCGATTGTTCTGTTTTAACATTACACGTAATAAGGAGTATACAATACGCAGTACTCTGATATATCATTTCAAGTTGTAAGTATCTCGCACGAAAACCATTATTAGTGTCGAAAATAACATTAAAAGCCGCAAAAAAGTCACGTTAAAAGAAAATCTTATAAATGAAAATTATTCTATCCGTACAACAGTCGGGATCTTTATATTATCTAAAAATCAAAAGCGAAATTTTTATGTTCAAAATAAATAATGTACGCGATATGTAATGGCCACTTTAATAGATTAAATTATAATCAATGTGAAAAAGAATAAATAGAAGAAACATGGAAAAAAATTCACAATAAGATTTAAAGAACATTTAAATTCGTATACAAATAATGGTGAAAAATCATTATTTCGAAAACATTGTAAAGAACTAGAACACAAAATCAGGTAGAAATTAAAGTGAATGATTCGGATAGTTATCGTTCCTTAGTTAAATATTTTCGTGATGAAGGCATAGAACATCACACGTATCAAATTAAATCTGAACGTAGCTTTCGAGTTGTAATTCGCCACTTGCATCGTTCTATCGACATTAATGTGATTAAGTCCGCTATTGAAAAACTAGGACATAACGTCAGACACATTTCAAACGTCAAACATAGAACAAGTAAATTGCCTCTTTTATTATTATTTGTGGACTTGGAACCGTAAGAGAATAATGCTGAAATATATAAAATTCAGGTGTTACTTCAAATGAAAATAAAAGTGGAAGCACCACGAAAGAAGAGTATAATCCCTCAGTGCTTTAGATGTCAGGCATATGGACATACCAAAAATTATTGTTATAGGGCACATGGGTGTGTTAAGTGTGGCGGGAATCATAATTCCATTCAGTGCAGCAAAAAACGTGAAGAACTACCTGTTTGCGCTAACTGCCAGGATAATCATCCTTCCAACTATAAAGGCTGTGAAGTATACAAAAAACTCCAACACGCGCGTGATAATACACCACTAAAAATGCCTGACAATAATACTAGAATAAATAACCAAACACTGACTAGCTATTGGCCTAAATTAGGCTACCAGGATCAAACGGTAGATTTTAATCATTCCCAATGAAACCAAATGTATTTCGAATCATTGCAACGAAAGAACACAAGTAACCCATCTAATATCGATACAAACCAGATCTCAGATATACTACAAACATTTATGATAGAAATAAAAAACCTACTTAAAGATATAATAAAGCAACAGTTTCAATTATTTAATGACTTAATCCAAACCATAACGTCAACGGTAACTAACAATAAATGACAGACTCAAAAATTATTACATGGAATGCTAACGGAATTTCAAATCATATAAATGAAATAGAATTGTATATTATGCAAAACAATATCGATATATTGTTAATTTCAGAGACGCACTTAATTAATAATAAATATGTGCACATTACGGGGTATGATTCTTATTTTACAAATCATCCAGACAGAACAGAACACGGTGGCACGGGAATTATAATTTAAAAAAATATAAAGCATTACGAAATACAAAAGTATGAACTTAACTATTTACAAGCTACTACTATACTTGTAAGTAGAGATCCAAAGAGTAATATTACTGTTTCAGCCATCTACTGTCCTCCGAGACATGTTATTACCAAAAACCAATTTAACAAATATCTAAAAACATTAAGTAAGGTATATGAGTTGATTGCGATTTTAATGCAAAAAATATATATTTTGGATCGAGAATTACTGTACCGCGAGGTAAACAACTAAAACTAGCTATTGATGAAAACTTGCGTACTGTACATTCATCAGGAACTCCAACTTATTGGCCTCAGATCCACTGGAAACTCCCGATTTATTGAACTTCTTCATAGTAAAAGGGTTATCAACCAACTACATTGATGTTTATTATGATTATACTCTTTCATCTGATCATACACCAGTGATACTGTTTATTAGACAAAAAATTATACAACAATTACGTACACCAAAATTATGCAGTAGACAAACTGACTGGGATATATTTCGCGAAACGTTGGGTAATAAAATTAACTTAAAAATTCCACTAAAAACGGCACAAGACGTAGAAATAGCTGTAGAGAACTTTATAAAAACTGTCCAAGAATCAGCGTGGGCAGTTACACCAGATCACAAGAAATACGAGTCTTTTCAAATATTATCCATCAGAAATACGTAGAGAAGTTGCTTTAAAGAGAAAACTACGGAAGTTATGGCAAAACAATAGAAATCCGGTAAATAAAACTAAATTAAATAACCAAACTAAGCGAGTAAAACAACTGTTACAAAATCATAAGAATAAAACATTTAGTGATTATTTATATAATTTGTCACCCATTTCTCAACGCGACTATTCCCTTTGGAAAGCAAATAAACGATTAAAAAGACCGGTTGAAAAAATACATCCAATTATAAAGTTAAATGGAAAATAGGCCCGTAGTAATCCAGAAAAGGCCGAAGAATTTGGGAATTATTTAGCCGATGTCTTCCAGACAAATCCTGGAACAGAATCCCTAACGACACCGCTGGATGAAGTAGATCAGAAGAATACTATTAAATTTACATCCTCTGGAGAAATCAAAACAACAATTCAAACTATGAATCCGAATAAAGTCCCTAGATACGATTTAATTACAGCCAGGGTTTTAAAATAATTACCACGCAACGGCCTTGTCCTATTAACTTATATATTTAATGTTATACTTCGTTTACGATATTTTCCTATCCAATTTAAATTCTCGCAAATTATTATAGTCAAGAAAGCAGGAAAACCTGCAGAGGAACTAACATCATACCGACCAATCTATCTGCTTCCAGTTCTTTCTAAAGTATATGAAAAGCTAGTACTAAAAAGAATGAAACTTTTCTTAGAAAGTAAAAACATAATACCGGAACACCAATTTGGCTTTACAGTTGGTCATGGAACTGTGAAACAAGTCCACCGTATAGTCAGTATTATTGAAGAATCCTTGGAGTCTAAAAAAATATGTGACGCAGTTTTCCTTGATGTTAAACAGGCGTTTGATAGAGTATGGCACGAAGGATTGCCCACTTCCCATATCAGTTTTTTGAATTATTTAAATCGTACCTTGTCGAACGATATTTTGTTGTAAAATATGGAGATGAAGAATCTCGATTGCATCCAATAAAAGCCGGTGTACCGCAAGGTAGTATATTGGGTCCGATGCTTTCCCTAATTTATAAAGCAGATATACCTGTACCAAATAACACAGAAATCGCTAATTTCGAGGATGATACAGCTATTATTTGTTCCGACTCGTCTATAGAAAATGTTGAAATAATTTACAATCAGCAGTTAATACACTTTCAATATAGTTCAAGTGGTGACGTATAGAAATCAATGAGAAAAAATCAACCCGTGTAATATTTACAAATAAAAAATTTCTAATATCAAAAATATTAATATCAACAATGTGATAATGCCAGTTAAAAAATCAGTAAAATATCTAGGAGTCCACTTGGATAGACAACTAACCTGGAAAAGCCACATAATAGCAAAACCTAATGAATTAAATATAAAGTTTAGGAACATGCTTTGGCTTATCGGATGAAAATCCGAATTATCACTGTGAACAAGATATTATTGTACAATCAAATTCTAAAGCATATATGGGCTTATGGAAGTCAACTTTGGGGCTGTGCTAAGCAGAGTAATATAGACAACGTTTCCAAAATAAAGCATTAAGAACTATCACAGATGCACCGTGGTATGTAAGCAATCTTACATTGCACACGGACCTAGGTGTTACAACCGTGAAAGATAAAATACAAGAAATAGCTAGTGAATATGGTGATAAACTGAATTATCACACAAATACTTTAGCTGTTGCTCTGTTGGATAACGCGACAGAAATCGGACGATTAAAACTAACAAAACCTACGAATTTATTATGAATAATCAGCAATAAACACTAAAATTATTAAAACACGTTTAGCGAAAATCCTTATCGCTGGATAAGGAATTTCACAAGTCAATCGCTGTTTTTTCAAAAGTTTGCTAGATAGCCTAGAGTTAGTGGCATAATTGCAGAAATTTAAAAAAAAAACAAAAAAAAAAACATGAAATGTCTCAATTTTTAAAATATTTATATAAATACATTGAAAACTATCTAAGGTTCACCTAAGAATAAACACCCCTATAAAATCTATAATTTAATGTTAAGATTTTATAATGTATGACTGAAAGGATTATACAGGAAAAGGCAAGTAAGAAATTTTCTAGAAAAAGAAATGAAATATAGTAAATACGGCAGATATATGTAAACACATACACGTGTATAGTATATACGTACGTATATGCAATCACTCTGTATATAAAAAAATAGTTAATTATTATAAAAATAACCTTACGCATGGTGAGACTTAGCATATTAAAAAAAAAAAAAATGAAATGTCTCAATTTTAAAAATATTTATATAAATACATTGAAAATTATCTAAGGTTCACCTAAGAATAAACACCCCTATAAAATCTATAATTTAATGTTAAGATTTTATAATGTATGACTGAAAGGGTTATACAGGAAACAGACATATATGGAGTGCATACAGCGGTCGCCTCTTACTGCGTATTATCAGCTGCAGTCGTCTCTCCCTAGGTTCCCGTGGTTCTACGTTTTCAAAAACATCAAGCGGAGAGGAATTGTGCTTATCAGCAGATTGCGGTTTGGGCATTGCTTGTTGTCGGATCGCCTGTTCGTTATGCAGCTTAGAGATAATCCGTATTGTCCTCTACATGCTGGTCGTGTAGTCTGCAACCCTGATCACGTGTTCTTCGAATGTCCTTCGTTAACAGCATTACGTTCTGAACTGTATCTCAAATTACTGTACGCATCTCGTGGTGGTCCTCCTTATAACGTAATGTCACTTCTGCATGTTGAGAATCTAGATTTGTTCCCGGACATAGCGACTTTTCTCGAGAAGTTGTCCGAGTTCATAAGAATATGAGTTAGTGATTATTACGGCTCCACGTTGGGTGAGCTGTAAAGGCATCCCCATAAAAAAAAAAGAAAAAAAAAGGCAAGTAAGAAATTTTTTAGAAAAAGAAATGAAATATAGTAAATACGGCAGATATATGTAAACACATACACGTGTATAGTATATACGTACGTATATGCAATCACTCTGTAAATAAAAAAATAGTTAATTATTATAAAAATAACCTTACGCATGGTGAGACTTAGCATATTGTAGTCTCCTATTATATTTTGACTTAAGGTAAGTCATTTATTAAAATTAAAAACAGATTATAATATACTGTCCTGTAGTACCCCGTGAACGGTAAGTTTTGACGCGGGACTTATATATGTGAGGTGAGTAACATAGAAATTTCTTGCTTAAATAAGATTTCAAGATTTCATTAAGTTAATTATGTATCGGCCCATAATGATGCTACTATTTAGTAATATAGTAGTATAGTATATTTCAATACAAAATTTGATAAATTATGAAGAATTTATACGTACATACACATATTCCAAGTATCCTTAAAGTTACCTTAGCAGTTAAATACAACCAAATGACTTTACAAAACTAAAGAAATAATAAAGAAAATAACAGTAAAATAACAATAGGAAAAATTAAAAAAAAAAACTATTAGCACTTGTATATTAAATTTAGTTTAACTTGTATATAAATAAAAAAAAATAAAAAATCGTAACACAGATCGGATCGTATAATGTTACATTAGAAATCGGTGTTATTTGTTGAATGTGAGCCGATATGTTAGTCTATGAATTTCCATTAAAAACGTAAAACTATATGCGAGTTAAATCATCAAATAAAACGAAATATATACCTGCTTACAATGTGTGGCTTACGATCCATTTCAGGATAATAATCGTTATTACAGCAACATTTATGGTATTTATTCAAATTTTTCGATGGAGTTAATAACTGACTGTACGATATCATCTACATATTGAAAACAAATGCATATACAACATTACAAATACCTATAAAATGAATAAAAATATGCAATTTACAATGTATTTCACACTCCATACACACACAAATATATATATATATATCACAGCATAATAGGGTTCTTTGGAAAATAAATTAGTGAAAACGTTAAATATTAACAGTTTCAATCAGCTGCTTTGTTTACTTTTATACGGTTTTGTAAGCTTTTAAGTACCTAAGGCAAAAACAAATCGATTGAATGCATATAGGTATATTAAAAGCAGTAGAAAAAACTGAATAATAAAAATATTAGCTTATCATTATTTTGGTTGCAACTCTCGGGGCAACGATACAACATATGTAAACCGATTTCTGTTTCCTGATTTGCTTAATAAATTTTTATGTTATCAGTTCAGTCATCTTCTTTTCTGTATTGTTTCTCTTATATTTTCGCCTGTACCGCTAACACAAATATTCCGTTTTATCTCATCTTAAGCGTCATGTACTTTACTACCGAGACTTATATATATATGTACCTTCAGGGGACCGGAGCTCTAACCGGTACGGGGCGCGTCCACAGATGGCGGATGGTGGAGTGGCCTACAGATATGTAGGTTAGCTGCGAATAAGGCGTTAGCCAAATAAGCAGTCGCGGACCAAGAGCGGCTACTGGTGGAAAGCCTCATGTAGGTGATTCCAGTAGTGACAGGGTAGAGACACGAGGATGCAGATGGGCAGCTTGAGGACCTGCCCACTAAAAGTCTGCAAAAATCCTATGACTGTCTCTCCCTCGGCGGGTTAAGGTCGCCGTAAAAACCTTAAATAAATGTTACTCCTCAGTAACAAACCGTTGCCTTGCGGTTAGGATTTTCATCCAAAGGCTTGGTACAGGGAAGCAGCTGTTACCAATACCTTCTTGGAGCGGACGACAAATGATGTCGGTAAGGTTCAAGTTAGGACAATCGTACGGCGAAAATCACATATTGATTTAATCGACTACGGTACTGCGATGAGGAAAGCAACGGAAAACTACCTCATTAATTATTTCCAAGAAAACCATTATGTTCACGAATTACTCAGAATCAGATTTGTTACGTGATCCGACTGACAATCGGCGTCTAGATTACAACGGGATCTTGGATGTGAAATATGCGACCGTGTCATGCGACCCGAGTGACGATCGGCGCTGCAAGGTCATGGCTCAGACTTGCAGTGTAAAATATGTGACTGAACCTAAAAGAATCAAGAATGATAAAAAGATTTTAAACATTGCAACGTGGAATATAAGAGGGTTAAACCAGGTAGGGAAACTAGCTATAATAGAAAGAGAATGTGAAAGACTAGGAATCAGCATAACTGGTTTAAACGAAACTAATTGGCAAGGAGACGGCCACTTTCTAACATCGTCAGGTAATAAAGTTTATTATGCAGGCGGAACAGAACACAAAAAGGGTGTGGCTTTCTTAATTAATAGAAAACTGAGTAATTATGTAGTGGCATTTGAAGCAATAAATGATAGAATGATTTATTTAAAACTGTTGACTAAACCGATGCCTCTACACTTACTACAAATATATGCACCGACTGCATCAGCTCATGACGATGAAATTGATTTGTTTTATGAAGATCTACAAAATATTATAAATAGAATCAGTAAAAGAGAACCTATGTTAATTTTAGGTGATTTTAACGCCAAAATCGGTGACACTGCGAAAGAGACCAGTTTGCGTAACGTAATAGGTAAATTTGGATTAGGAAAAAGAAATGAAAGGGGTAACCGATTATTAGAATTCTGTATTACAAATAGCCTATATATAACAAATACTGGCTTTAAAAAACATCCACGTCGATTATATACATGGAAATCGCCATCTGGAAATTCGAGGAACCAGATAGATTACATACTGGTGAGATCAAGATGGAAATCATCATTATTGGATGCAACAACATATCCTAGTGCTGAATGTGGAACTGACCACAACTTACTAGGAGGGAAATTTATAATGCGATTGAAAAGAATTATATGCACATCTCATAAATATAGGACGATAATAAATAAGCCGGATACTTTCTGTTCCGCAGTAAATAACAATATCGAACAAGATAATCGAAATTATGAATCGCCTAATGATATTTGGCTGAAACTGACCTCAGCGATTGAACGAGCAAAAAAGATGAATCAAATCCGATGAGTATACGGAAAAGGAAAAACTGGATAACTGATGACACAATAAAATTAATTGAAAGACGTAGGAACACAAAAATCCATGGTAATGATGTGGAGTATAGGCAATTATGCAGAGATATCCAACGTGCATGCAGAAAGGATAAGAATAGATACTATGGAGATCTATGTAAACAAATACAAGCTCACAAGGAAACGAATGAAACTAAAGATATGTTTAAAAAAATACGCATAGTTACTAGAGAATTTAAAGCCAAACCATGGGGTATTGTAAACAACACCGGGTCGTTAATAACAGACATACGTGAAATAACGGAATTTTGGCGTGATTACTGTCAAAAATTGTATACAGATATAAATAGAAGTACAAATAGAAATTCAACGCAAATAAAGGACAATAAATTTGAACAAGAACCTATGCCTTTACGCGATGAAGTAAAACAAGCAATTGTCAAGCTAAAAAATGGAAAAGCTGAAGGCGAAGACAAAATTCCTGCCGAAATAATTAAAATATTATCCGGAGTCACTTTTGATTTCCTATATAAATTATGCTGTAAAATATGGAATACATGTGAATGGCCACGTCAGTGGACCACGTCAATTTTAATACCGATACATAAAAAAGGGTCTACAAAAAGTTGCGATAACTATCGTACAATCGCCCTCATTCCACACGCTTCTAAGATATTATTACACGTAATAAATGAGCGTTTAAAGTCTTATCTTAATTGGCAAATTCCTGAAGAACAAGCCGGTTTTGTCGCAGGAAAAAGCACACGGAATCAGATTTTGAAAATGAAACAAATTATAGAAAAAGCCAGAGAATACTACGTGCCTGTATATATAGCATTTATAGACTATAAAAAGGCTTTTGACAGCGTGATATGGGACAAGCTATGGATAATTTTGTCCGAAATGGGTGTTCCTAATCATCTTATAATGCTAGTGAAATCACTTTACGAAAACAATTATAATACAGTACGAGCAGATAATTATTTCTCTAAACCTTTCAAAATATCAAAAGGTGTTAGACAAGGATGTATCCTATCGCCACTTTTATATAACATATACTCTGAATATATAATGCGACGTACTCTTGCCGCAGAGGAAGGAGGTATTTCAATTGGTGGAGCAAAAATTAATAATTTGAGATATGCTGATGACACGGCAATTTTTGCATCATCTATGGAAGAATTAAGTACAACTTTAAATAAACTGACGACAGTAAGTCATGAATTCGGAATGCGTATAAACAAAAATAAAACAAAAATTATGATAGTGGATCATAATAATGAAAACATATCTAATACTTCACAACAATTACACGGATATGAAGTCGTCAACGAATTTGAATATCTAGGTGTCCGGATCAACAATAAAGGAGGCTCAAGCAAAGAAATAAGGAGACGATCTGCGATGAGTCTAAATGCTATGAATAAGTTGCAACGTATCTGGCGGGATGGAAATATCAATTATTCTACAAAAATACAACTTGTTCGTTCCCTGGTGTTCTCCATCTTTACCTATGGTTCCGAAACATGGGTAATAAACTCCACGGATCAGCAATATATTGATGCGTTTGAAATGAAATGCTGGCGCATAATGCTTGGTATAAAATGGCACGATAAACAAACGAACGTCTCGATCATTAAGCGTCTTAATATAGATAAACGAATGTCACAAGACATACGCGATAAAATGCACAAATTTTTCGGTCATATAATGCGTGCACGAGACTTAGACAGGACAGTCACACTAGGAAGAATGAACGGACATAAAAGAAAAGGTCGGCCAATGACCCGATGGACGAAACAAATATGCCGACGTGTTAAACTGTCAATACCAGATTTGGTACACTCGGCAGATGATCGACAACTGTGGAGGAATTTGATTGCTACATAATGGTCACGACGGTCAATTATGATCAATATACGACTGTAGAGATATATATATATAACATAGTAACACGTTACGAAGAATGACGCAAAATTAAAAATCTAATTAAATACATAACATTGAATATATCGGTATGAAGTGAAATAGAAAAAAAATGTCCGAAAGGAAACTGAAAATACAAGTGGAAAATTAAGTATAACTGAACAATCAAAAGTCATAGACGCCAAATTATTTCAAAATGAGTCATAAAAACGAATGTGGTTTCGAACGTGTTTTGAGAAATCATTTCAGTCCAAAAAAAAAGATAATCGCAACAGGATATTGTTAGAAACAAAACGGAATCATCTATATTATAGAAAGTTGCTGTAGACTGCAAAAATGGAGGAAATAAAAAATTATAACAATAAAAAACCAATAATGTAACTACAGGAAATAAATAGCTAGCGAAACGGCGAAATTCTGTTCGTCGATAAAAATGTGACATTATCTAATTGAAAAATTATACACTATTTAGCTGCCTGGTCAAACATCTATAAAGAATTATAATTTGGTTGAATTTATAAATAAATAAATCCCGCGGATAGGTTTCAATATAAAAAGTATAATATAGAATTTTCTACTATCGGTTGGGAGATATCACAATATATATATATATATATATATATATATATATATATATATATATTCTTCTTCATTCAACATCTCCCTTACGCAGGTTGGCGATCAGCTTGGGTATAGCCTTTTTTCTGCCATCGCAGCTCGGAAAAATTGAAATGACTAGCACCCAAACCGACGACGTAAATCTTCTATTTACGAATTTTGACATCAACCAACCGAAATCGCTTGCCAGCAATTATACCTTCTATATGTGTCCCAAGTATCACAGCTTCTTTTTTTCAATACAATTTAATAATTCAGGACGCTTTTTCGATTTCATTGACAACTTATTTATTCAGGATTTTCTGTATCCAAGGAATTTTTAATACCTTTCTATATAGGTACATCTCAAAAGCATCAATGCGCTTTTTAAAGCTAACATCTAGCGCCTAATTTTCACAAACATATAGCACAACAATAAAGATATATCATCTTAAAATTCTCCAGATTGAGTTTCTTTCTAACTACGAAATTCTTAATTTTTGTAACCATTAATTTTGTCTGATCTATCATCGATTGCACTTCGCGTATCGATTTACAGCTTTTTCAAGGTTGGTGACTAAGTGTTTAACAGTTGAGACCTTCTACAAACGTAACATAAGGACGCATTATGCGATAAGGGAAAATTTATAATAGGAAAGAATAAATAATAACAGAAAAGAATATTCGAACAAGGAAAAGAAACAGATACAGCCAAAACAAGAAATTGTAAAAAAGAAAAATTAGACATTAACACAAAAAAAAATTAAGAAATAAGGCATTCACAATACGAAATTAGATTATGTGAATTTTAGATATCATCGGCTAATTAATATACAATTCGCATGTTTATTTATATATATATATATATATATATATATATATATATATATATATATATATATATATATATATGCAATATCGTTAACAAACCTGATCATCGGAATGTTTATCTGGAAGTAAAAATAAAATAGGGTCCAAAACATCGACGAACGATGACAATGGTCTCGAACCAGACAAATTACGACGTCTACCAGTTACTTCTTTTTTAATTTCCTGTTTACTATAGCAGGGCGAACGTTAAAGCCATTAAAATAGTATAACTTAACAATGGTTACATGACACAATATAAATAAATAAATATAATGGTATATTACAAGAAATGGAATACATTACAAAAGAGCTTTCAAAAATATGAAGTCAGTCTAGTACCTAAAAATTTACTTCAATATAGCATAATTCAAAATTTAAATATACTTATTTTGTTCGTGTTTTTAATTTACGAAGGGATTTTTTTGTGATACCATTATATAATCGAATTTGGAATCGTAATAATTTATATTATTTCTTGATATCGTATAAAATACTTGACAGGGCGCTGACATAGACACGACGCAGAACATAAACAAGAGAGAAAGAAGAAGAAGAAAGAAATATATTTACAAAACGTATAAACAAAAATCATGAATACATGAATAATTGAATAATGAAAAATGTTAAGTACCTTATGTATATACCTTAGCAGTTAACTTACTAATGTATAACGACATCTAATGTATATGTAATAAAATTAAAATTTAAAACGTAAAATTTAAAGTTTTAAACTTTTAAGTACAGGAAAAAATTAGAAAAAAAAAACTGCAAGAAAATAATAAAAATAAATTATAATTAGAACTTAAGTAAAGAGGGAAAACACGTAGTAAATAGGAAAATAATTCTTAAACAAGTAATATATGTTTAATTCTGCGGTGTTTGTATTTAGAATATCGTACGATGAGACACGACCTGTCGTAATCGCCTATGGTGTTAATTAGTGCACTGTCATGCATTATACAATTATGGTAAAATTTACTAGATAATTTGTTTATATAAGTAAGTGTATCTAAAAGGTTAGGCTGCGAATGCATATCACGCAATTTAGTACATTTATGGGCGTTTAATATGATTCTGCAGCAGTGGTTTTGTAACAGCTGTAATATTTTATGAGTACTGTTGGAAACCGAAAATCAAACAGGGCAGACGTAAGTTAATCGGGGTAGAATAATAGATGTGTATAATAACTTTTTGTTTGAAATAGATCAAGAAGAATCATGATTAAAAATTGGTGAGAGTATACGGATAGCTTTGAGCGCGTTGTCAATACAGTTAGTAATATTGTCATTGAGCGATAGACGAGAATCTAATATGACTCCTAAGTATCGAACTTGCGTCGACCACTGAATACATTTACCATCGATTGTAACCTCAGGTAACGTTAGTGGACGTCGTCTTGAAAAAAGTATCGCCTTCGTTTTTTCTGTGTTTATTTTCAGGCTCCAACGTTTGTAGTATTTAAATACAGAGTTAGCAGCTTTTTGCAATCTGTTAAGTATAGTGTCTGGTCTATGAGACGCACAGTATAGAGCGAGGTCGTCAGCATATAAGGCGATATTAATATGAGATAGTTTAGGGATATCGTTTATTAAGATTAAAAATAATTAAGGCCCTAGCACACTGCCCTGTGGAGCTCCTGAGCAGTAAGATCTAATACCGGATTTATGGTTAGGAAGAGAAAAGTCTACGTCGTAGTATACACTCCATAAGATAAAATTATTTAATAATAATAAATGAGATGAAACAAATTATTACCTCTTCGGGGGTTTTTTATACGGTATAAAAGAAAATACATAGAACGGGATTTTCGTCTTCGGAGTCAAAAGCATCATACGTTCATTTTTACAATGTTGTAAACTGCTTGGCTGTACTACACGAACTTCTTTCATTTTCGATACACGACTATCAATAGACTCCCCTCTATTTCGACCTAAAGTTAAATAAAAATCGATCGAACCTATATTAGCTCCTTCGCCTAAATTAAAAATATATTTCACGATATAAAAATATAATTAATTCACCTTTGTATCATATAAATACACGTGGATACTTTCACGCGATTTTTTCATAACTTTCGATTAAAATTAAATTTTCTTTCACAATAACGGTCCATTCTCAGTAAATAGGCACACGAAACAATAATCTTAATATACAAAACAATCGTGTTTGTTCGAACACTTATAAGTCGAGAACGGCTGGAACGATTTTCATGGTTATAGTTTTTGATTTGCTGTATTTGTTTCTGTCCAGAATAGCAGAATAACTATTAAAGTTGGTTTTTTTGGGAGATGACATTTTTTAATTACGATTTTTGTAAAATTAATAGATACTAGAGTGGCGAGTTCGAGATAAAAAAACGCATTTTAATAGGATGGATAGGTTTCGAGTTACGAATTTTTAAAAATTACCGACTTAAAGGATTCTGACTCTTGAAATCGGAGTTTGTATAAAAGATCTATCGCATAAAGCGAAAAAAAATTTGAAACCAAATTCGAACATTTTGAAGGGACATTCAATTTGTTTCAAATTTCACTTTTGTCACGATAAATCGCGAACGATTCGAAATTCGGGAAAACAGTTTTTATGAAAGTTACGCGCGAGTAAAATACGCGTCTAATGACAGTGTATTCGTATTTGTAAACCAAATACCCATTGAGAAAATTGGAGTTAAAGGGTTTAGAGGTTTTGGGCCGTTTTAAAGGGTTCTATGATAGATAGGGGTTCGGGTTGACGTTAGACGAACGTCGACGTCGAGATCTATGATGAATGTAATAGCGTAAAGTTTGCCAAAATTAACAGGTGACGAGAAATTGCGAGTTTAAAGTTCGGTTTGCGATTTTTGGCCGGCTATGGGAATGTGATATATCTATATATAAATATATATGTTGAATACCACTAGGAATTGGGTTATATATATATATATATATATATATATATATATATATATATATATATATATATATATATAAGGTGAAACGGGGCGACAAATAAATAATAGACTTATTGAGCACTTTAATTCATATAAAAATGAAAATGATGATGTCACTTTATGGAAAATACTGTAGAGAAGAAAAACATATTGTAGAAAGCATTACAGATAACATAACAATTTTACACATAGAATATAAATTTAAAAAAAAAGAAAATTATTAGAAAAACTACAAATTATAAAACATAGTAATAATTTTTAAATATGATAAATTTTGATGACGAATTAATTTTAAAATAGGTTTTATAATTATGTTATTGTAAATATAAAAGAAGATTCAGTAAATTAAATTACATCTGGCTAATCAATGCGAATCGATATATATAAGTTTTTATTAATATCTCTGTTAATTTATTTGTAATATTTTTATAATGCTTGAAAATGACGATATAGTCAAAAAGTTTTTCATTAATAAAATAATATAATCATTTATTAAAACAGAATTCAGACAATTCTTACGCGATGACTACATAATTTGATAAATTTTATAAATAATTTTACTGTTCATTTTTCTAAATAGTTAATACAAAATGAAGCACTACTAGCTATACACTTTGTGTTTACATAATTTCCCAGCATTAAAAAACATGAAACGCCACTCGTTTACAAGATTACAAATTTTAAGTTTAAAGAAAAATAATAATAATAAAAACAAAGTAAAACTTACAATATGAACTTTAACCAATACCCTCATTGTAGAATCAATTTAATTCATCCATATTTTTTAGACATGTGTATGTATTAGTAGATGCTAAAAAAATACGTACTTGATGGTATGCTTTCAGAACTGCTAAAATAATGAGGCAACGTTGAATCTTCACATAAAGAGGGCTGATGTCCTACGCGTTTCTTTTGTTTCAATTCAAAATATTTTCCATAATCGCTGCTCCCAGTGTTCGTTCTCAAAAATTAAATGACAAAAAATAATTATATTTAAATAAGTTTCAAATAGAAAATTTTAGTTAGCGATATAAATTATTAACTTAATACAGAAATTTAGAATAACGGTGTATCGAATAAAATTTTGTTAGTAATTAAAAGCAGTAATTCCTATCGTAATCATAATTTAAAGATATAGTTGAACAGTAAAAGTAGTATGTTTAACAATATAACTTTATAATAAATACATTTTTATCAACGGTCTTCGTTATGTTCCATTAATATATAAAGTTCGAACTCAACCTATTGATACAGATTTAATGATGAACTGAAAATGTTACTTGTACGATTATAATCTTTTTGACGTATTTTTAATAAGCAACATCTAGTTTCTCGGATGACGTAAGATCTAGTCAAAATTTTGATTTACTCGAAAAATTGTAGTTTCTGTAAAATCTTTTTTTTTCAACCCGGGTCATTTTTATTAAAATGTGAATTAAAAAAATCGCTAATTTTGGACATGGTCGCCTCAACTGATACTCTTGAAAAAAATCAGTGCCGCATTAAAATTTTTGAAAGTTCAAAAAAAAGCCTCAAATTTCCGCAAAGTGTCATAACACTTTAGGGGTTTTTTTCACCCCTTTACTACCCGCTAAAAGGCATAAGGGGTTGTGTAGAGTTGTTGGCTGGTGGCTAGATTTGTAGCGACAATTCGCGGACGTTTTTTTCGTTCGAACACCTATTCGCCATCTAGTTTAGGAGAGGTGTTATCGGGGGGTCGAAGAGAAAGCATCAAATTTCCTTATAGTTATAAAAAAAATGCGAAAGTAATGCCAAAATTGAATAAAATCAGAGTATAACACTATTAACCAGCTAATAATGCAATACCATAACATAAATTAAGTCAGTGATTTGGAAACAATAAATCAAAAATGTGACAATTTCTTACAGTAGCCTATAGTAGATACAGTCTCTATGTTATTAAGAAGACCAAGTAGGACAATAAAAAATCCAGTTAGATTAATTTTATCAGATATAATTACTAAGCAAGGAGAAGCTAATATACATTACCTACCAACTATATTTTAGTCTCTTAGTCAATGTAGTATAGAAATATGAAGAACATCTACATTTTAATTTTGATGTAAATCTAAACTGACATAATAATATAAGTATGCGTCTTATTTGATGTATAGTTTTACAACATAGATTTTAATTATTACGCATTCATCAGTTGTTGCTGAATAATACGGTACTAAAGTAAAAATATGATATCCTGTTCAAATATTACAAGATTAAAACGAAATATACCTGTCTCTGAACTGAGTGAATGATACAGCTTTAGAATCTAATGCTGAATAATTGGAAATATTAATTTCTTCTATAATTGGTTCCATTAAATTTTCTTCAGAATTTAGTACAGATTTCTTCTCGCATTCATGTGATAAATAGTCATCAAAATTATTAAAAAACGAACTACATTTTTCTTCCGATGTAGACAATGCAGTTGTTTCATTGTCACCATCAAGCGAAATATTGGCCAAAAATTCGATAGCAATTTCTCTCCTAGATAAATTTCTTTTGAACGAATTCATTTTCAAAATTTCATAAATTTAAAGAGCAGTATAATAACCAGAATTTATCTCCTATTTGAAAACGATAAACTTGTAAATATTATTACCAACAAATTTCAAGTACATTTAAAAGTATAATGTAAAACCTTTTTCACACATTCGAAACTTTATAAATAATCATAGAAAAAAACTTCAGCATTTTTTAATGAATAATTATTATAATTTAAATATTATTTATCAAATATAAATAGATTATTCTTTAAAAATTTTGTACTTCTATTAAGAAATTTTTTTATCTAATTTGCAGAAAATTAGGAAATAATTTTGTGTAAACTATTCAAAATCGTAAAGTGCTTTTCATTTCGGCTATTCTTTTTGTTTGTTGTTTAGTGTATTCGTTGCCTTAGATATGTGCTAAAATTATAATGTGTATACTCTCTTTTTTTATTTGGTACGTAAAAAGTATTTTTATATTGTAGGTATATTTAGATAATGAATTTTGTATGCAAGAGTGTTTCACGTAAATTTCATTCAGCTATATCGGTTTGTTATGAAAAATTTAAACCTAGTGAGATATATGTTTCCTCTTGGAGAAAACCACTCGTACCAGTATCAAAGTTTTCAGAAACATTTGTAAACACAGAAACAAAAATAAGTTTACGTAATTTGTTAAGCAAAGAATGGTTGAAGAAAAAAGCGTCAGAATTGAAGAAAAATCAGACTGTAATTGACGCTGGTGTTCGTTATCTAGAAGGAACTGTCGGTTTGGATATAGCTGTCGCTCATTTCGTAATTCGTGCTGGGGGATGTGTCAAATTTTCTGGAATCGACAGGATATATAAGAAAAAATCGGGGGAAGATTACGATTCTGAATTACCGCAAGAATTCAACGAAAATTATATACTAGAAGAAGTATATCTTGACAGCACTAAAGTTTATTATGATGGTTTAAATAAACTAAAAAATTTGCCTTCATTAAAAGTTCTTAGTTTCGCGGACGATGATAAATTCAATGATTGGTATATCGATTTCATATGCGGTGAAATTCCTTCTGTAATGTATTTAGACATAAGTAAATGTAGAAATGTTACTTATAGGGGAATTGCATCTTTATACCGATTAAAGAACTTAAAAGTGGTAAACGTAAGTGGAATATCTAATAACGCTGAGTTTAAATATGCTTGCTTAGAGTTAGAAAATGATTTTCCCGGCATCAGTGTAATAGGTGTTGATGTTGAGCTGCAGCAAACTCTGGAACCAGTTTTAGAATATAAGAGTAATTAGTAAATTACATTGAATTAATTAAAAATGTGTTATATCATGAAATCTTTTAATAGATAAAACAGTTTTGTATAAAATATGTAATTTATATAATGCGCAATTTTTTATTAAATTGTAGTACAACTAGATACATCAAACCTTGAATTTGTGTGCATAAAATAAGTGTAAACATTTTTAATGTGATTAAATTATGTATATAATACTGTATTGTTATTTAAATTTCGTATGTAAGACGACCCTTTACGAAATAGTTGGACGCCGATTTTTTTAACACAATTTTCGCGATTAATAGTCTCATTATTTAAACAATTTTTTTTATATTTACATTGCCACATGTGCTGATTAAATTTCATATGTAAATTATATTTTCCACCGCTAGGTGCAGCCACAAAACTGCAAACGCGCAGTTCATTCATACAACAGACTATGTCATCAGGATCGTATCTAAAATATCTCCTAATATCTGTATGTATTACATGAGCGTATTTGGCTAATATTCCTGTTACATAAACATCATCAATCCAGAAATAAGGAACAGTATCTGAATAGAGCAATATATTCTTAATTGCACTGATAGTAGCCATATAAAGCCAGCCAGATAAAAATGGCGGGTAAGATGAATTTGAATACTCAGCGAATGTTACATACCATTTGTTTTCGGGAATTCTTATAGGCTTCATGTTTCTTATTACGCAACCTACCATTTGTGATGATTTCCATTTTGGTATCAGCTCGAATAATTTGTAATAGTTTACTACAATATCGTCATCCATTTTTATAACGTATTTCACGCCGTTGCAAAATTCATTTACCCACTTTAAGCCCATCATGTGTTTGTAAGTTAAATTACGGTAAGCTTCAATAAAATTCCCTTGAATAATATCTTTATATTTTGTACTTTCTCGTTCAATAGTTTGCTGTAGCCGTGAATTGTACGTAACTCCTAGTAAGAATACCATTTGAACGTTAAATTTATCGAATAAATCTTTTGGATATGAAACACGAATTAGATGTCTAACATCGAAATTACTTGCATGTGACGTGATAATTATAATGTATTTAGGTTTAGTATATAAACATAGTTCCGTGTTGATAACGTGGTAGAACTTGTTAAAGTCTAATAATGCACTATATTCGTTGGTTTTAAAATAATTTAGATTATGATTATTTTTAAAAACAGAATTATTATTCTGCAGGTAGAACTTTTTTACCGAATGTAAAATAATCACAATAAGTAATATAAAAAATAATTTTTGCATATTAGGTATATTTTTTATTTTCATTGTCCCGAATGCTTATATAATATAAACTAGGTAGATTAGTATTTGTATAATTTGTTGTTTGGTTAATTTATGTATTTATAAATGTTATAAACGCATTTGCAAATAACGATAGGTGGTTGCATGCGGTAAATACTGTTTTAACACTAAAGGTAAAATACATATTCCGTATTTTGTATATTCGAAAATCTGTTCAGTCGAATTATATTATCTTTTGTTTAAGTATACAATTTATTTATACTTTACTCTACTACTGGTAAATAAATAAAAGATAAATGCTTCAACAAGTATACAGTCAGTATGATTTATAAGTGCTTTATGTAACTATAATATTCACGAAAAAAAGTAACGAAATTTTAAAGATCACAACTTAACGTCTAACTTTTAATGATTACGTCCATATCAGTGTAGCCTTAATTGATATTTGAATTTTTTGGTGTTAACAAAGTTGCATACATTGTAATGTTGCTCCTACAATATTTGTGGATTTTTTTACTTTAAAAAAATAAGATATTAAACATTTTTTCCTCCGATTTATGTTTCATAGTACACGAGGAATTCTTTTAGAATTTTGACCATTTGTGTATATAAATTTATAGAAGTATGCTGTTGAAACTTTTAATCAGGACATATTTTATATTTGCAATTAAACGGGATAAGTTGAAGGTGTTAGAATTTCTATTTCCCATTATGTAGTTCATAGACTTTAAAATGATTAACCCGAAATAATTATAAGTAATTTACATAGGTACAAGATATAATTAAACAGGATAAATAAAATTTTGCTGTAAACTGCTCACTACATGCTAATTGTTCCGCATTTGTTATATAATGGCTCAAATAATTTATTATAGCTTACGCGACGACAACAATTGATCCATTTTTTTTTTATTGATAATTATATATATCTACAAGAAG
Source organism: Coronaproctus castanopsis (assembly GCA_032883995.1). Classification (NCBI taxonomy): domain Eukaryota; kingdom Metazoa; phylum Arthropoda; class Insecta; order Hemiptera; family Monophlebidae; genus Coronaproctus; species Coronaproctus castanopsis. Next base: position 65,810,347 of record CM065053.1, read on the forward strand.
TAAAACATTATTTAAAAAAAAATTGATTCATCGATTTTATCGGTAATTTTTATTAGTGACTATCGATTACTGCAATTACATCGTCCGCGTTATTTCTCTAAAGCGGTTAAATTACGAATTGCGATAGGATAGGTTATTGTTTTGTAGTTTGTATTGTGTTATATATTGTCGTTTTTTGTTGCGTGTAGTGTTCTTAGGCCTTTTTACAAGTGTTTTTAATATTTATTTTGTTAGCTGGAAACCATGACTTCAACAAGCTTCAATATCGGAATTGGAAATCTTGAACGTGCTACTAGCAAGTAAGTACCGTACTTCATTCACACGTTTAAAATAAACCAAGTTATCTTGGGCAAATTTTTGTCGATTTCGTGACAAATTATTTCAGATGCTGAATTGAGTATATTTCTGTAATTTGCTTTTCCGTTTTCTTAAATAACCTGAATAAATTAACGTCGAATAAATGAAAATATTTTAAACAATTTTCGTCGTGATTATTAACAGTATTTAACCAGTTTTATATGCATTTAATCCTGATTAAATGTATTTCGCTATTCATTAATAAATCAATGCTTCAGAAGAATTGAGTACATTTTAATTTGAAATTTTCCTAGAATAAATGTAAATTTTGTCCTCTTTACGTTATCGGTTACTTTTCAAGACCGGTATAATTTTTTTAACCCGTACAATGTTTTTTGTGTATCACTTGTCCGTTAATAGTCGTTTTGAAAAGATTGTGTAGAACGTATAGATATGATGTAATAAGTGTTTTGCGTATTCGTATTAATCATATGCACTCGGTTTAAATTTGCTTTAATATAACATATTTAATAGTCTTATTTCATAATACAGTTTATTCATGCACGTGTCAGTTCATGAGAATTGTTTAAGGTATAGCCCGTCTGTCACCGGCGTATAATATTGTTTAAAAATTCATTGCATATGTTGAAGGATTAAAATTTAAAGCATCATTGAATAATTAGTGAATATTAAAGTGTTGAAAGTTTGGTAATTATGAGAATTGGAACTGCTAATTTATATACTTTCCTGAATACTACATTCGCTCTTTAGCTTAAATACTTGCAAAATTTGTGGAAATATTAATTTTAATAACAAAAAATGTTTACGGAGTCCCTATATTGTCCGTTTTCATCTAACATACTGTGTTAGTATTTATATTACAAATTCATAACCCTGCTTTATGTTTGTTGATATATATATACACTAAATACGTTGTTTATAATGCGCATTTGTTAACTCGTGTTTTTATTTATTTTTGTCATGGTTTATAATTTAAATTATGTATACAGTAATCTCAAAAGATTATGTATTTTTGTATTAAAAAAATGTGGTTTAATCCTATTTTTAAAAAGTAAATTATCTTCATATATAAATATTTTCACAATTATTCAACATTATTTTTGCGATTTATTCAATGTTTTTCTGTAAATACGTTTAAATTTGTTTATTAATACTGTTTTCCAATATGCTGTTAGGATTTTGTTTATGCAAAGCCATTATACTTTTTAAATACTAACTTATTTTATTATAAAATTAAACTAATTTCAAAAACCTTCAAACTTCTCATAGTATAATTCACTCGAGTATTTATGGTGTCCTTAATTTGTTTACTTACTTTACTATATTTGTAATTCAGGGTCTGCTTTTATTGATTGGAAAATGCATATATAACACATTTCTATTTATATATTTAAAGTTTCCTTATCGTTTGGTTTTTGTACATTGTTATATTTACCAGAAAAATATCTGTGCATGGACTTTACGTTTTTATAGCTGTCATCGCACAGTTTTGTATGCTGTTGTTCAAGGATGCCAACTGACAGGTAATATGTATGATAAGAATATATTTTGTATAGTAGAGTTCACTTAAACGAAAAATATATTATTTCGATATGGTTTTCATGCGATGTGAATAGTTTCAGTATTATCTTGACATTGTATAATCCGCGAAATAAATCGTCGATTTTAATATTGTTAGTTGATGTATGATAAAGTGTTGAATATATGCACGATTTGAATTTACTTTTGATCTGAATATGTTTGTAATATTTTTTTTTTTTTACAAATGTATAATAGTTTTTATTACTTGTTTAAAAATTACAACGAATAGCTTAAATAAAGGTAAATTTGAATTGTCATGACTTGCTTCAAAATTAAATGGCGTTCATAAGTGATATATTGATTATGAACAACATAATTTAAAAACGAATTATGCGTATAAAATAGAATCGATGATATTAATTTTCTAATAGTTTCTTGTAATTTATTTAAAATGAACTAAAATTTAAGTTTCTAAAATTATTTTTTTGTGAAAAGAAAATTGATTTATTTTATTTATGAACGAATAAATGAGGTTTTTGTTAAATACTGTTCAAGTTACTCGATTTATCCTATTTTATGTTTTCCAATTTTTTTTTTTAAATTTTATGTTACAATAATGAACATTTTATTTCATGTAAAATTAATTTACATCAAAAATTCCTATTTTAAAGGCATGGACAACAATTGCCGATGAAACTGTTTTCGTTTTGAATGTATAAAAATATGTAACAATAATTTCTTTACAATGAAATCCATAAAAAATGATATATTTGAAGGAATTTATTTTTTAACATTAATTAGGGAGGATTATTTACGCCGGGCGAGTATATCATATTGATCGTAATCTACCGTTATTTTTCGACTGTGTTTCCGATATTGTATATTATATCGGAAATATTATTTTCGTTTTAACAGTTTTAATTTTAATTTATGAAGTGAATTATATATATAAGCAGTAACTGTAACTGCGATTTTACATTTCAAAATTTATATGTAAATGTAAAACGCGTATATTTGGCATTATATTAAAAAGTTATAATAATATTTAATAAATATACCGGAACAAATGCCCTCTCCATTTATGAAAGTAACTAATAATATAAACTGGTAAATAATAAATATACAAGATGAAAATAGTATTGATGGAAAAATCAGACAAAAAACCATCACAAATGAAAAGTGGTAATTTAAAAAATAATAAATATAAGTTTAATTATATAACGAATATGTAATATCATTTATAAGTAATGGAAACGAAAGCAAACAAATTATGACGTTATGAGAATAATACATTATGTTTAATGCGTCGATGCTTATACTTAGTATATCTAATACTTAGTTCCCTGGAATCGCAATTTCCTATTGCTGGAAGTAAATTATTACGGTGCACACTACAACTGAGAAAAAATTTTTGAAAACTTAAGTCTAATTATATATTAATATGTGACTTGAAAACTATTGCTTACTACTTTTTGTTTTATAATTTTGGATTAATTTAAATTACTTTTTATTCCTAGTAATTGTGATATACATATGAAAAATTCGATTACGTTTATCTGTTATTTTTAACGTGGTTACGATATTTTCCCTGTAAAGTGCTGTATAATCATTTTGGTAAAACATGTATAAAAACTGGCAATTTGCTAAGATAATAATTTAAATAATTTATTAGTTTATGTACACATATTAATTAATGTTCGTGTTTAAAAGAAAAATTATAGTTTACCGAATTGATTTAAATTTAGAGTTCATTTTTCACTAACGATTTTGTATGTACACATGTTTTTTGTTTTTCATTTTTAATAATATAAATTACATTGTTAAATGTTAATTTCGTAAAGTACAATTAAAATGAGGGGATTTTTTCGGAAATTAAATATCTTCTAATTTTAATCGGCATTATAATTTAAATTTATATAGAAGAATTATTTTAATTCGATTGATATATTACAGGTTAATAATGGTAATGTTCTTGTTTTCAATTTCCGGTAAAACGATAAATTTTTTTTTTTACATAGTACCTAGTATAAAGAGTAAATACTAATTAACTACTTAATTTATTTAACCTAATAGGATAGGAAGAAAAAATAAAATGAGTAAAATAATCTTTTCCCATTGGATTAGATCATCATTTTGGTCGGTACTGCTGCACCTCTGTGTATCTCCAATACGAGTAACATCAGTGGCAGAGTTCGAACGGTTTCTTCCGTTTGAGTCTGCGAAGCAGGTTCTCCGTCTCCAAGAGCTGGATAACCTCAGGATTTGGATGTCTGGTTAACCTTTTTTCATGATTTACCGCTATTTTCTTGATTTCCTCATTGACAGGCGTTATACTAAGATCTCTATGAAGATCCGTATTTCGGATGTACCAGGATGCATTGACAATACGTCGCAGTACTTTATTCTGAAATTTTTGTATAATATTTATATTTGTTGGTTTAGTGCAACCCCATAATTGTAAGCCATAGGTCCACACCGGTTTCAACATCTGATTGTACAACAACAGTTTATTTTGAATACTGAGTTTAGATGTTCTACCAATTAGCCAATACATTTTGCTGTATTTTAATTCAAATTCTTTCCTTTTTTTTTTGACATGCTCTTTCCATCTTAGTTTGGCATCTAGTGCCTAGGTATTTCGCAGTATTACTGTGTTGTATTAATTTACCATCAATTACTACCGAAATATATTGCTCTTTTTTTATTGGTGAAATTTATGTGTGTTGATTTTGTTTCATTTAATTTTATCTGCCACCGTTTAGACCATTCAAATATATTGTCAATGGATTTTTGCAGTGTTTTAGTTGCTTCATCAACATTGTTGCCTACGCACATAACCGATGTGTCATCAGCGAAGGTTGCCGTTATAGCATCAGCGGAGCATGGGATGTCACTCGTGTAAATTAGGTACAGAACTGGGCCAAGTACACTCCCTTGTAGTACACCAGCTTTGATTTCTCTAATGCTCGAATAGCTGTCTTCACATTTAACTCTGAAAAATCGATCCGAAAGATAGGATTTTAGTATTTCTCTGTAGTTTAGCGGTAGTAATTTGTCCAGTTTGTTGAACAGCCCATCGTACCAGACTTTATCAAAGGCTTGCGCCACGTCTAAAAAAACAGCCGAGAAAACTTTTTTCTCTTCAAGTGATTTTTCAATTATGTGGGTAATTCTATGGACTTGATCCACGGCAGAGTGTTTGTTGCGAAATCCAAACTGGTGTTTCGGTACGAGTTTGGCCCTCTCGATAATCGGGCTTATCCTTTTTAGTAACAGCTTTTCAAATAGTTTTGCAATGGTTGGTAATAATGATATTGGTCGATATGATTTTACGTCATTTATGTCTTTTCCTGGTTTTAGTATCAATATTACCTCCGCACATTTCCAAATTCTAGGGATGTATTTCAGTCTGATCACGGAATTAAATAAGTGCGTCAGCTTTATTATCGCTTTTTTGGGTAGTTTAAATGACGTCGTTAGATATGATTAGAAATATTATAAATATGTCGTTATTGCGAAGTTCTTTTTCATCCCAAAGTCGTAAAATCATGATAACCGTTATTTTTCCTTAAGCACTGATGATAATATTTCTCGTCCTTTTCATTTTGTTCGTTAATTCATGTTTGTCATAATTTTTTATTTATTAATTTCAGGACGGATATTTTCGGATATTTTGCTGCGTATAATTTTATGTAGATTTGATTTTTTTTTTGTTTGCTCTAATATTCTCATCGTCAATATTTATTCGCAGTTTTTGTCTTTTGTGTGTCACCTTTTTAAAGCATTTCTTCTCTTTATTTTTTTTTTATATTCGTCATGCGCATAAGATATAATGGACATTGTTACGGCAGAAGTTCTAGACTGATTTAACTTTATTACTTTATATCGTTCATTCGAGATCGTGAACGTGAAACTGGAATTATTAGATGTTACCTAAATGTTCAAAATAAATAAGTTTGTGTATCATCTTCAAATGTTACATAGAATGTAAATATTTATCATAACCGTATCCCGAGAATACATATGAATTTTTGCGACAAGGATATTCGAAACAATTACATAACCTAAATAAATATCTAGTTTGTTTTTTTCCTCGTACGATGAAATTGGTAAAAAAAAAAATCGGCGAAGTAGTGTTGTCTTTTCGTCTTTTGTTTTACAACGGTTATTATGAGGATAGACGTATGACTGATTGATGTGATAATTTTAATTTTTAATTGATGTAACGTTTTTGTTCCAGTGTTTTTATTCGAGAGTAATCTTTCATGTAAGATTTATGAATTACCGTGGATGATGTGTAATTCTAATAATTTAGTTCGTTTGAAATTTGATTCGGATTTTAATTATAAGTCATTAATAATTCTATGTCTTAGAAGCCTCGTGAAATTATCTTAAGCCGCTGTATAGATAAAAATATTATTATTATTATTATATTGTTTTTTTAAAGTTAAGATACATTATTCTCATGCGTGACCGATATAAAATTACTCTGCGAGAACATGATATATCTCATCGAATGTTGCTTAGGATAAAAATTTTAACACGCGTGTATATTGACGCAATTTATTGGCCATAAGTGATAAATATCTTACAGGTTTGCGCTTTTCTTACCGGAGTACTGTTGAAATAACGGGGCGTCCGTTAAATAGTTCCAGAAGGTCTTTTAAGATAATTTCTGATTTCGAGGACTGAAAATAACCGAGTTGGCTAAGGTTGATTTCTCTAATTAAGACAGCGTCGAACTCTGTAATATTAAGCGTGGGTCGTAATTTTAACGTAACTTCCTGTTTAATAATGTTCTTTTAATCAAACTACATGCTGCATACAGACTTGAAGATTCTGTTTGTGAATGCTCAGCGATACAAAAGCTTTTTCGAGAAAATGTAAGTTAATGCTAATCCATTGGTGTGCAAAATGTCTACGGTGGATCTATCAACTAAATCCGACATGAGACTAAAAAGAAGTAGATGGTGCCTCGACGCGCTCCCAATTACTTGAGGAACGATGGTCTACATAACTGTAAGGCTAGATATTAACGCCCTGAAGAAAATACGTCATCCGATGTTTTTCTTTCATATAAGAATCTAGCATATTCGCTGGAGTTGTTAGATTTTTTTCTTTTCTCCTCTTTTTTTTTTTCATTATATTCTGACGCGCGATCATCGTTGTGTTTATGGCTAACGTTTGCCGGTACAATAAAAAAAAAAAAAACTTTGGTTATGCTGTGATTTTTTTGAGGTGATTTATTACTAGGTTTATTTTCCCGATTTTAAATTTTTAACCTAAAAATAATTTACCTATTTTCGATAACATTTTTAATTTTTATAACATATATATATAATACATTTATGAAAAGTTAATTTAAAAAAAAATTGCGCGTGAATTAAGATAATTTCAAATAAATACATTTAATAATTAATTTTCAGCGTTCAGTATTATTCGGATGTTAATCTAATCCGTATAATTCTGAACAGTTATTAGCCCTACTCGAATCGTGCTTTACGTCGAATATAATAAGACGTCTGTCAGAATAATTTGTCCGCTTTATACTTGAGCCGCCAATTAAAGTTTTATTCTCCTCGAACGATTTATATTGAAACTCAACCAGACGGATTTATTAAATTTCGCGTTCTAACACGATCCGGAACTTCTTAATAATAAAACGACCGTCTCCGACTGTAGGCGGATGTGTCTATAACTGGTGAAATTATTTAAGCCGGACGTTTATTAACGTAAGCCGTTGACCTAAACATCGTCTCGTTGCACATTGGTTAAGGCGTACAGACCGATAAGATGAAACGATGTATTATTCAATTTCTTTTTTTGTTTGTCTCTTATCCGTTTTGTATTTGTGATTTTTTTTTTTTATTTCGTAATTACGTGGAAAATAAAACTAGTCTGGAAGTTAATTTGTTGACGTTTTTTAAGCATATCCGTCACCTATTTTAATGTATTCGACGAGAACCCGATTTAAAAACGAAAATAACTGAATAAAGTCAATTATTTCTTCTTCTTCTTTGAATGAGGTAGCACTACAGTACGAAATTCCAAAAATATAAAAATCGAATAATGTCCGGTTCCTTTTACAAAACTTCGTCGAAATTACGTTTGACGCATTTTACATAAAAACGAATGAACGATTGATTATGCTCCTCATCAAATGAATTTTTCAGATTATCGCCAGTGCTTCCAATTTGCGCATTGTTTGTTGAATATGCATCGGTTTGAAATTGTTAAAATTTCTCGTCAATTTTTTGTCCGGGTTTAATTCAAGTAACCGTTTTGTACGTCTCAAAGTGTTTCTTATCAATGATGAACGTTATTTTTCGACGCGTGTTAACAGGAAAATATAAACGGACACTCTCACCTGGATTCGATTTTAAAGTTTTAGTGACTCAATTTTTGCAGTATCAATTTTGTTCGAGTTATTAATGCACGCTGATGATCGATATTCTAATGCAGAAAAGACCAATTCCACCACAGAAATAATACGTTGTTCGTTCAGCTTCAGTTCTTCAGTCTGCTTATTAAGTTGATTCATTTCCGAGCGAGTTCAGTTGTGTTTATATAAATGCGCGAACGATTTAATGTTATCCCGAGGTACTTCGAATTTTTTCAATATTTTCTCAAAAATTTACAGCAGCTTCTGTATTTGCTGTTTTATTGTTTAAGTGGAATCCTGTATAACTTCTGACTTGTCTCGGTTACGTTGCAGTTTCCATTTTTCGAAGTATTCACTCGCCGTTTTAATACCTTGCTACAAAGTTTGTTCGCATTTTTCAAACTTTTATCGTGTATTCTAACTGTCATCAGCGAATTGTTCGATTCTGATCGGTTGTCATGAGTCGCTTCATGGAGGTCTACACTAGGGTCCAAAATATTTAAATAAAATATTTCGATAATGTGTAATTTAAATTACGCAGTATCGGTGCGTAATTTTTAAAAATATTCGTATTTTTTTCGTAGTTGCATAGTTTATTAAATTTTTGTCGCCTTTAAAATTTATTAAATTTCAGTTTAAAAATAATGTTTGGGTTTTGTGTATTATATTATTGAACAAAGACGGTTCGCGTTATATTTTTCATTAATTTTAAATAATTAGTAATGAAACGGAAAGATTTTATTTCTGAAATTATTATTTTTTTAATAATACTCTACGCTGAACATAATAAACTTTTTATCGCTCCTTTTTATTGCTAGGACAAGTAGGTATTTTAGTGTTGAAATATGCGGAATTTTATTTGTTAATATAAACAAATATTTATGCCATATAGATTTTATCTTAGCTATATATACTTGTTGAACGTGCTAAAGTTAAAAATTTTTTACACAGTTAATGTTAACTGGTTTCTGAAGGCTAATTGGACAAAATAAAATTACCGTGTTTATATTAACCATAATTTTGTTTCTGTTTTATTATTTTGAACTTGGTATAATTTTTTTTTTAACATTATTTTCCGCAGAGTCAGCTTATTATTTTCTGATATTCTTTATTGGAATAAACTTTTGGCACATATATATATATATATATATATATATATATATATATATATATATATATATATATATATATATAATTTATATACGCATTCGTTAATTATTACATGAATATTAAGGAAGTAATCTAGAAATTTTTCTTTCGACAATTTTCAGAATTTTCTTGCATTAATTTTAATTTGTATGCTCGTGTGTATATGAGTATGTAACATGTATGTATGAAATTCTGTATAGAAACCAAATATTCGTTTATTTAAACAATTCCTTTTTAGCGAATGTGCTTCAATTTTTATCATTAAAGTTTTATTTATTTTCTTCCATACTTTGTGTTTTGATTACTAAATTTCAAAAAAAATGTTTCGATATGTTTATGTTTGATATAACCCTTAAACTATATTAGTGGAATTATGGTGTCCAATTTTAGTAGTGTATAATTTCTGCATCGCCACCAGATAACTTTTTGTTGCTCCTTCATGTCAAATCGACTAAACTTTTATTGAAAACTAATTCTGGTAATTTTTCAGTATTATTATTATTATTATTATTGTTAGTTATTATCATTATGCTATCGTTCTTGGTTGTTTGTATTGTAAATTGAGTGGAGGATTTAGAATTCGTTTTTTAATATCTTACCCATGTTTGATCTTGATATAATTGTGCAATACGTTAATTAACACTTGACGACACTATCCTCCAAGTATTATAGCCATCTCGGAAAAAAGTGATTCGGTTAATAGGTAGTATTGGTAGGATAAATAGCTTCTTTATTTCGAATAGTCTATGTGCCACATTTTATGAAACGTTTTTTTGATGTCTAAAAATATTGCCGTACAAAGCTTTTTTTCCTTGGAGACTTTGATTTATTACATCGACTATTCTATGTATTTGTTCCACGGTGTTATGTTGCTTCCTAAATGTAAATTTATAATCCGGTATGATTTTATTTTCGACTAGCAGAGGTTTTATTCTTTTCAATAATAATTTTACAGAAATATATGACCGAAAAATTTGAGCAAAGCGAATTGCGTACGATTAATTTCATTAGTCTATTTTAACAGTTAAACAGGATAGTACACTAATAAACGAAATATGTATATAATCTGTACAATAGGGCGAAGACAATAGTCGCACCGGTGTAGTCAAAATTCCAAAAGATATTTTATTACGTCCAAATAAAATATCGGTTGTTATAATTAAACTTTTCAAACAAATGTAAAACATTTTTAGTAAAATATGAGTTTATTCGTTTTCATCTGAACAATAAAATGACGTTAAATAATGCGGAAAATGTATAACAAAAAATTTTGTTGATGTAATTTTTAAATTATTTCTATCAACAATCTAACTCGAGTAAGATAGTCCATAAATAAGCGAAAATGTAATTTAAATTCCTCAAAGTAATTTGTAAACAAAGTGCTAAATATGCGATTTTTGCCTGTTAGTTAAAGTATAACATTCAAAATTTCATTTGATAAGAAAAACAACACCCATGATAGTTTTTAAACAAATCGATGGAGAATTTACACTAATGCATATATATATAATATTATACATATATAATATAATCTGCAAAATAGCACACCATTAAGGGAAATTGGAAATATTGAGAAAGACTTCTCGAAGGTACTAATTTTGTCTTTAACTTAAACATTTCAAATGTAAGTTATAATAATGAATATATATATATATATATATATATATATATATATATATATATATATTGTTAAACGCAAATGGAGTTGAGCTGGTAGAACAAAATTCTGCACAATGGTGGCAAATGGACCGTAAAAGAAGGATGATCATGATATTGTAAAACATTTGAAGTCAACTGGTTTTGGGATGTACAGAACAGGAATTGGTGGAAAAAGTTGGCGATAGCCTTTGTTCTGCATTGGACTGAGGCGTATATATATATATATATATATATATATATATATTTGGAAAATTGGTTAAAAGGTACTCTAATCATATATTAACAAGAGAATTTCAATATATTTTGACATTTGTGTATCACCTGTGGATTAAAATGAAATTGATCAAGAACCAACTACAAGGTTGCCTAGAAATCTTACTTCAAGAACGTATTACTTAAATGACTAGTGAATTAAAACTAAACAAAAAAAACTATAGTATCTCGAATGTCATCGATCAAACTTCTTCTTTCTTCGTGGATCAACTAGAGAGAAGACGTCGGAATGGCATGAGATTACGGCGTATATCAATTGGTGTTCATGTTGATCTCTTTTGGATAACCATCAATGACTCGCGTAGACTCAAAGTAATTAAGTATTTTAATTTGTGCATCGATAGATTTTTTTTAAATTCGGTGATTTAATACATTTATAGTGTAAACGCCATTTAAAGAAGCTAAATATACGTGACTACGTTTAATAGTAAGCCGGTAAGACATTTGTTTATAAGGAATGCGATGTGAAAAGAAATTAGTTAATTATATAGAAAACATTGTCGTGAGCTGTAGTAAGAGAATTCCTAAAACTTATGGATTACGTTCGTTATTTTATCACCATCGGAAGGATGAAAACAAAATGAGGAATTTGTAAGGCTGTATCGATATAGAGATCAGATGGGAGTCGATTTCATTCAACTGTATCCACTTGGAAATATCGAATTATGTGAAGGTCGAACTAAATACGACTGTATTAGGCAAATTGTTTTTACTGTCGATGAAATTACGTTTTACGAATAAAACATTCGCTTAAAACTGGAAATTTTTATAAGTGGACTCTATAGTAGGGGAGAACCTGACAATTTGACGTTGAACAAAGATCAAAGAATACTTGTTAATAATTCAGATTGTTATTCGATTATTTCGGTATTTGATGTATATCGTGTCAATAATTACGATCAAATTTTCGGTTTGTTTCCTGTTATCTATTTCAGCTGAAATATGTTTAATTTTTTTTTTCAATATCGTTAGAGCTCCCTTCTTCCTGTAAAAAAAAATTGAGTCGATGGTGTAGGATGTTTTTATCTGTATCGGAAATGATTTTGTCTGTTACGAAATTTAAAACGTATAAATGTAAAAAAATATATAAATTAAAAAAAAAACTAAATTATTCCGAGCGCATTATCCGGTTAATAATATTAATCTGTTAGGTCTTATAATAACAGACGGACAAATGACTGGAATATAAATGTAACTTCGTCTCGGGGTTTAACATATTGTTCTAATGTTTTTCTTTTTTCAAATTCGTGTAACCACTAACTTGTATGTTAATTATTTCGGTATATCGGTTATCATTAAACAAAAATGTTTCAGCCTATTTTGTGTTAATTATCACAACCGAATTTCCTGTCGTGAAATAATTTTCCTTGTAATACGTTTACTTTATTACAATATATAGAAATTTTCGCCAATCATGTTGGGGCTGCGTCATAGGATGTTCGTATCGATACGGGAAATTACTTATCAGTCAGTCGGAATTATCGTTTATTTTTGTTTCTATAGTTTAGTAACGTTACTTTTATGATGTAGCATTTGAAATTAGTAACGTACTGTTTAATTTCTTTTTAGATTTGTAATATGTTTTTTTTGTGTGTGTGTGTGTTTGTGTGTAAAACGAATATTAATTGAATTTTATTTCGAAATATTTGTCTCTGCGATTACGATTGAATACGAATTTTTCGTACAGTAATTTAAGAAAGTCGGTATTAATAGTTTTCTAGTAAGTTTGGTTCGTGTAATTAGTAATTTAATGTAAGTTCTCTTTTAGATGTTGTAAGAAAAAAAAAAAAAGTATGTTATTTGTGAAAAGAAAACTACCCGATTTTATTTTGAAATTTCGTTTTAACTGTGTCTAAACTTTTGTTTCAATAGTTTAAGAAGGTCGCGCGTATGAAAACTATTATGTGCAATTTTGAAATATTGGTCTTTAAGATACCAATTGCATACATTTTTTTTTTTTGCGGTATCTAATGAAAGTCGTGAATAATTAGTTTTTCAAATGAGTAATTTAATTGGTAACTTTGGGGAAAAAAAGTTCATATATTATATGTGTATCTTGTGCGTATAACAGAAAGTGAGAGAAAAAGAGTACTTTACTGGATTTTATTTTGAAACATATATTTAGTAACAATTGTGTCCAAATTTTTGTTTCAATTAGTTTAAGAAGATTGGGAACGTCATATATATATGTATATGTATATATGTATGTATGTGTGTGTGAAATTTGTTGCATTCTATTTGGAGATACAGTAGAACTTCTTTTATCCGTCACCCTAGGGACCAAGCCTGTGGCGGATAACTGAATAGGCGGATGATATTCTATTACAAACAAATTACATTTATATAGTACAATGCTACATTGTAAATCATTTAGGAAAGAAATTTAAAAAGTCTATATTTAATTGCACAAAATTTAGACTGCTGTATTTTTATTTAGTAGAGATTTAGTACAACATAATGCGATTAGAGTAAAATTACGCAGTGAAACTGTCTCTACCGTCGTAATTGTTTATGTCTTAAAGAAGTCGCCGGTAATTCTGTTCCTTTGCAGCTGGAGCTTTCTTTACGATGATGTTTCGTATTGTTTTCTTTAGAAGTCAGATCTGTGCAAAGTTTGCCTCCTCTTACTTTCAAACCAATGGATGCACTTTAGTAACATTGTTTCACCTTCCGAATGGCTCTGATTCTTCGTCATTGTCAATTTCATCATTATCGGACTGCTGGACATTGGATGCAATATCTTCATCGGTCAAAATTTCAAAGCCTTCATCCTGTTTATCATACTCTAATCAATCTGTTAAATCGACTGACTGCTAAAGAATGACCAGCGCAATTCGACTGACCAACTTTTCTGGCGACGCGACCTGAAGGTCATTAACGTAGCTGCCGCTAAAAGAAGTTTTATTATATTACTCTAAGGCACGGTATATAGAATATACGGTAGGTATCACGCGCAAACCGGCTGGCAACTACTACGTCATTGGTACCCAACTAGACTCCGTTTCTGTATAGAAGAAATATCGCGTGAACACTCTTTTTAGTTAAATTGTGTTTTTTTTAACTAGTTTAGTTTTTATTTTTTAAATTTTGTTTTATTTCCTCTTCTACATAAATAATTTATTTTAATATCGTATTAATTACAGCTGTGTTCCACTTCTCGCAATTAGTTTAGTGCTGTTTCATTTTTAAAATAATTCAAACAGTAAATAATATCTTTAAATCGTGACTTTTGGGGAGTATATAGATGCGTGCATTTGAAGATACACAGACTTATTACTTTATGAACATTTAACATTTTAAATAATAAAATGTAACAAAAATCTAGGTGCATAAAGAAATGTCTCACTCGCCGAATTGTAGTTAGTGTAATTTGATTAATTTATTCCTCTTTTTCGTCCGTCGTTGGTATTTTTGTTTTCGTGAGTTGTTCTTTTACTGGACTTTTCCTTGTTCAGCGTCTTAATCCTGATAAATGTTCGTGCTCTAACATAACACGAAATGGCGTTCGTGAACACCTGTGTTAGTGTATTCCGATTTCAATGCGTTCATCAGTGTTTTCATTACGTCCGAATTCTTATTAATGCTACTGTCGTGGTTTTTTTTTTTTTTTTATTTATATATTTACGAATAAAGTGGCAAAGGACTATTAAAAAAAAAAAAAAGTAATACTTAAGATAAATTATATACTTAATCAACATATAATGATTCTAAATTGATATTTCAAGTCCTTTGCGAGTGTACTTATATTTAAGGGCAACAGCCAGGATGACAAAACATAGTCCCAGCTATTATCGTGAAATATGTCGTATGTACAATAAGAAAAAAATAGCAAAATTAAACTTAATTGCCACATTATCTATTAGGTTCACTTTAGTTAAATTATATCGCAAAATGTAGCTGTTTACATATAGCGTAAGTAGGTATAAATTAAGATACAAGATTTAAATATTAAGAACACTGTATAAAAAGGTTATCGTCATTGTATATTATTACTATTATTATAATATTATTAAACATTAGTGTAAGGACTAGTTAATAAGATTTACCATATATACATACATGCACATACATACACATATACACATATAAACATACGTGTATTAAGAGGATTGATCAGGCGCTGGCAGGCTCAAATTTAATTTTCTTTTCATAATATGAAAATATTCTAACAAATGATCAGCATTTTTTACATTTAGAACTAAAGGTATGTTTTCATTAATTTGGTATTTATTCCTTATTTCGTTAAAGGCACAGCATTTGAAGATAGTATAATGTATATTATCAATTTCTTTGAGATAACAGACTGGCAATAAGGGGAAGAGGTCAATTTAAACCGATGTAAATACTCTCCGAAATTACCATGCCCAGACAAAATCTGCGCATTGAAAAAAGTAATTTCAAGGTTGTATAATTTAGACCTATAATTAATGTTTGAAATGAATGAAAATGTTTTCCTACCAGTAGTTTCCAGTTCCCAACGCAGTTGCCAAATGTCGATTAATTTATGTTTAAGATAGGTTTTCAATATATTAACTGGTGGTGTTGGGCCAACATCAGAGATTAAGATTGTTTTGAAAAAATTTTAAGGATCTAACTAGATTAAGATTAAGCGTAATTCTGTATTCACTTAGAATGGCTCTTCCAATAAGAAATAAATCCAGAGGTAAGATATTTGCAATAACACATGCCGCTGAAGAGGGGTCAGTTTTGTACAATGATGATATATTCAATAAATATTTCCTTTGATTTTTGACGACAGTCGTAAGAATCCTATGATTAATATAAATATGTGCACCATATCCAAATATAGACTGGATCAGTTCTTTATATAAAACAATACGCTCTTTGTGTCGCAGTCCATAGTTATTGGGAATTAAACTACGGAGTTTATCATAAATTTTTATGCATTTACGATTTAAATAATCCAAATGTGAAAGAAATTTTAATTTATGATCTAAATTTATACCAAGGTATTTTATTTTGCTGGCAATTTGAATAGGTTGGCCAGAAATTGGTGTAATTTCTTTAAAATCGCTTACCTTCTTTTGGCTACCAAATCTTATCCACAGAAAAAGTAAAACCTAATTCAGCTATAATGTCTTCGAGTTTTGTGGTTATTGTTAGTCTTTTTCCATATTGTATATAATGCTTATCCATTGTTCGGTGGGATTCATTAAAGCACCCCCTCGATATTGTAGCGAGCCAGCCCATTTGTTTAGGTGGATTGAATTATTTTGGATGGCCGTATTCAAAAGCAATATCTAACCCTCGTTTTTTCATTCGATATGCAACGTAACCAGCTAGCATTTTTAACAAATCTTTCTTTTCACCGTGAACGTGGTCCAATTTTTCATTATCATCCGAGTCCCTGTTTAATTTGTTTTTCACTGCGTTCATTATCATTATGCGACTTAAACTCAGTCAAAGCTGGTATCGTGAAATGAGGAATGGAATCCTTTTTTTAATATATTTTTCGTGTTGTTCTCAAGTAATTCTGATTGCAGATCACGTTCGAAATCATTTTCATTAAAATGAAAAGAGCATACGCGAGCACTTTCAATATTGAAGTTGTCATTCCTTCTGCTCATATGCAACCACTGCTTTCGAAGAACTTTATCTTTAGGAAACCGATGAAAGCTAATACCTAATTTATGAGCATCTATGCTTACAACACCCGAAAATAGCACAACAAGGCGTAATATAAATGTTAATAAAGTAATAAAAAATTTAACCAACTTATGTGCGAAAGGTCTATATCAAAGAATTAGTGAGATAAAAATATGATGCAGTCTTACCCTGATAGTAATTAGAAATAAAATACTTTAAATGATAAAATTAGGAAGCACTAAAAAATAAGAAAATGCCATAAACACAAATCAAAAACCGGGCGAAATAATACGAAACAACGCCAGAGAAATAACGAAATGAGTCGTTCTATAACAAAACTGGATTTGTGATGGGTACCGACTACGTCACATTCTCGTTTGACTACTGCGCACCTAGTACGTGATACCTACCTTGTACTTCTACTATTTACCTTGCTCTAAGGTAACAATTGAATTCAAATTTTATTTCATTACTCGAATGTTCCGAACGTCAGTTTTATGATGTTAATAGTTATTCTACTGCGTTTATTTCTCAAAATTAACAATTTGTTGTTAGTTTTACTTTTTTTTTCTTTTATTAAACTAAGATGCTGCCACGCTCCGTCGTTGTGAATTCCGATTTTTTTTTATGAATTATGTTACATATTAGCGTTATGTTATATCGATTTTGAATGTAAAGTTTTTACGAATTAATTTTTATTACGGCTTATTAGACTTAATCCATATGCCCGCATTTTCTTTTGTGTGTGTGTGTGATATATAGATACATATTTCTGAAAGTTTCGTTCCAGTTCTAGAAAAAGACATGAGCTTTTCAGTAGCGCTTAAAAAAATTCCGATGGAAGAAATAATCAGTAATGTTGAAGCTTATTTGTTTAAAAAAACACATTCGATTTAGAGTATGCCTCCTTGAAGGAAGGAGAAACGAGGCGAATTAAAATTATCTCTCGCACGTTGGGTAATTATGCCGGGCGATTATAAATTGGATAAAGTTAAAAATATTTGCTATGTTATTATAACGAAAGGTATGTACGAGGAATTGGTGAAACTTCTTTATTGCTTTAAGAGGGGGGAGACAAATGCTTTACTACTTTCGGATTAATAAGGATTAATAAAGTCGGAGCTTTATTTAGTTTTAAAATGTTGATTACTGCGTTAACCTCCCCTGAAGATATAAAATTTTATAAATGTAAATTTATCTCACTTTGTTGTCAGTTGTATTATGAATTTGAAATTCTTTTAAACTCTTCGGACTGTTCTTTTTTTTTAATTTGAGAAATAATCGATTTGCACGGGTCGTCCCATTTGCTTTGTAGCTTTCTATAAAGTATACTCCTACTTGCCTAAATTTGACCGGTGTTTCAATATGAAGATTTCATTTTTTAGCACTTGAAATATTATTTACATTTTTTTTTTTCCAGTAATATTGTTTAATTGTTCATTATTCTTGGCTAGATTTTAAATAGTTTAGAACAATTTCTCTTATATATGTTTCGATTAATTACGAATATGTTCACAGGTTTTTTTTTAATTTGTGATATTGGAGCTTGCGTTAAGGAGTGAATGTTAGTAACGGTGTAATCGAGGATTCTATATCCAACGTTGAAGTTAACGATACTTTAAATGACAATTTTTCGTCTAATACGCCGGAAAAATTGTGATCGGCTTATGCGCTTGTTTGTTAGCGTCGGTAGAGTGTTTTCTTCGTTACAATATTAGCGCTCGCAGTCGAAATTCCAGAAGCATGGTCCGAAGTAAATCAAGATTTATCACGAGTCTTCGTATAATTTAATGAAATTCCATTATAAAGGTTCCTTCACTCTATCTCTAAGCCGATATGTTGATCGATCGGATCTCTTTTTTTTTTTTTTAATTCTCAGCCTCTAGGAGGAGAGTTAGTTAACCCCACGGGCTTTGCATCTTCAGAATTATAGTCTAAACTTGTGTATTCGTTCTTTGGTGTCTTAAAGCTTGTAATAAATTTTTTGCTCTTAATTTTATGTTTGGGATATTTGATATTATTTAAGTATTTTGTTGCATATTTATAATGGTTGTATTGATTTTAATTGGGGGCGTCCATATAAACTCCGTTGTCTTCTTGATACTTGTAATTTTCTCCTTTATTTTATATAATTCTTTTACGCGGTTGACAAAACACGTGTCGTCGCTATTAATTTATTCCGAATTTTCGTTTTGCATATGTGCGAAAATTGGCTTCGGTGTGTAGTTTTCTGTTCTGGTGTTTTTGCATATGTTTACTACTTGTATAAAATCGAATGAATCTTATAAAACTGAGCTACACGGCAGACATTAAAATAAGATAATTATAAATCGCCAATTCAATAACGTACACTGTATTAACGAGCTCGTTTTATACGCGAACAAAATTTCTAACGCTCTTATATAGTTTACACCGGCGTTAAATATATAAGTATGAAAATTATAAATTCCGGACACGATAATAAAAAATACCTATTTATTTGTTTATGTATACTTTCTTATTGGACTTTGTATTATAAAGATTGTTTATGGAAATACAAAATTGTTCGCTACGACAGTTGCATAACTTGTGTTTTTTTTTTTATTATTATTATTATTATTATGATGCGTATGCTTAACCGTGTACTACTAATACCGATCAATTAGCAACTAAACTATCGAAAATTGTTAATACTTACGCGATGACCGAATCAAAACACATCGCAAAATACACATGTAATTATAAAATTATGTATATACAATTAAAATATTGTAAAACAATCTGTTCGGAGTACTGTAAAGTTAAATAAACGAGCTCTGTACTACAGAACTGTTGGTTGTATGCGATAAATTATTTGTATTTATTCGCGAATATTTTACCCTCCATATTGTATTTACGAATTAGGAGCAAAAAAAAATTGCAGTCTTTTTATTACTTTTGAAACAATCTATATGAAATGAAATTACCCTAATTTTCGACTATTTGTGCTCTAAAAAAGAAAAAAAAATGAAACTGTGGCCTTACCTTATTAACCGGGACGACGTAGATAATAATATATTCGTTCTATAAACGACTACTAGATTGTTTTATTCACTAAAAAGGTAATGTGCCTTTTGTCGTTGCACAGACATTTTGCATTTTGTCCTGTTCAAGTTCTTAATATTTACTTATATTCAAACTATCGTATACACTACCATGCAGCCATTTTGCCCTGTTGAAGTTCTTGATATTTACTTATATTCAAACTTATCGTATACGCTACTATTCGTTATAGATGTTCTTTAGTCATAGCTTTTAACTTTATCATCTGTTTTTATATTATTTGTTATAAAGTTACGACGTCTTATTAAGTGTCCTAACAGTTTTATTTTTTGATCTTCTACGCGATTTATTAAACTTCTTTTTTCGTGTATTCTCCTTTTTCTGAGATTTGTTCGCTTCACTTCTTTTCCAAGACGTTTCCGCTAATCTGCGCCAGATGCCCACATCTCTATCGAATTCAGTCTGTTGAGCTGTTTAAGCACCAATTTTCACAACCGTAATTGACGTTGCCGACAATGACGACTATTTTTTTTTCCAAATGTACGTAAAATTCTGTCGTTTTTTTTTTTTTTTTTAAATAATATTTTCAATATTATTCGCAAATTCTTACGCTTAAGTTTGTAAATTTCTAATTATAATTGTTATTATTTTTTATTTCGACATTGGTCAAAAAAAATTTAAATTACAACCGAGCTCTAAATTATTTCTACAATGAAACCTATAAAATACACCGACCATGTTTTTTACTCCTCTCGTAATTTCGATCTCGTATGATTGAAAAGGAGAAATTTCGTCTTAGTTCCAAAGTACTTAAAATTTCAAAATTTATATTTTATTACTTTGCGTTAATACGTATGATAAAAATAATGACGTTGATTTTTTTTGGCGTTGACCTTGTAAATTTATGATATATTGATTTCGTTTTTGACATATTTTTTTGTTTATGTAACGTGTGTGTGTGTGTCGTCATTATCGTAATCTGTGATTTATATTTGGAAATCAATTTTCTCCCAGACGTGTTTGTATATATATATATATATATATATATAATTTACGTGTAATATATTATAAAAAATATATATATAATATATATGTAATATATTATAAATAGAAAATATATATTTTATATATATATATATAACACATACATATACATTATTTTCATGTAATAAACATACGTGGTAGAAAATTGCTTTATTTGTCGAGGTAATTATTATATATATATATTTTTCGAATTTTCTTCGAATTTATCCTACTACAAAAAAAGTAAAGTAACGATGAATACCACGTAAGATACGGCAGTAACTGTAAACGACGAAAAACTTGAACGCGTATTATCCTTAGAATCAAGCTCAAAGATCGCAAGACGGTTACATAGATTAGAGAACAGACGAAATTGATAGACGAATTAAAAATGCCCCGACATTTGGCAAGATAAGATGATGAAAGATGGACTAAGCGGATATTACAGCGATGGCCAATTGGCAGCCGTCGTCCGCGAGAGATGCCTACTTAAATGGACAGAAATCAGTTGGATCGAGTCGTACAAGATAGGAATCGTTGAAAAACTTTGGGTAATGTATCTACACCCAGCCAGTGATTCGATATAGGCATATCGTGGTATGTAAATAAATATACAGCGTTACATATAATCAGTGCCTTGAATGCCAGCTCATTTTGTAAGTACAAATAAACGAACAATACGACGACAACGATGATTATATATACATAATAAGAGAGACTGTAACGCAATATTATAATTTGAAAAGTGTGGAATGTAGCGAAAAACAACAGGGGAAATGTGTTAAAATCATTAAATACTGAAAATATCACCGGAACAGGCTAGGTTGACTCCAGGCGAGGGGACAAGAAGCCAACTTCTGATTATAAGGCAGTTGAAGGGAATGTTTAGCCTTTAAACATCTTAACAGTTCTGCATATCCACATTTCTACTCCATACGAAAGTACTGTGAATAACGTAGCAGTCTATGTAGTCTTAGTTGTTCTTATTTCGTCATCATTGTCTAAGGTTGTATTATCGTGCTTGTTTTAATTTTTCGTGACTTTCCATCAAACTGTACTTTTAGCAAATGTGGTTCTCTACATACGTTGTCATTATTATGATTATCTAGAAAAAACGATATAATTTTATCTTCGACGATGTTTTAATTAAAGAGAAATTAGCTGTCGAATTGAGTACGTTTTGCACGAGAGCATCTGGATGTAACGTAAATACCGCGATGCCGGTTTCTTACATGTACACAGAAATTATTTTTTTAACCGGTCTTACAGTACTGTTTTAATCTTCTACGATATTGTCGATGAATATTAAACCATTCTTACGATTAAAACAATGTCTGAATCACCGGCCAAATCGACGTCGTGCCTTACCAGTACAAGCAAACTTTTTTTTAGACACCGTCTGTATATTTACACGATTGTTCTTGGAATTTTGGCGAACAGCTAATGTTGATAATCGTGTTGCGTCTTATACTCGACGTATTCCCGCGTATTTGTACACATTTACATATTCACCCGTTCCGTGCTATGAAATATGCGCATGTAAAATGATCGAGTATTGGTATTATTACGTTAAGTAATGGAACTTTGATTAGATTCTTTTATCTTTTTTATGGAACACCACAATTTGGCTATACGCGTACACTTACACGCGTTCAAATACGAGGCAGAGACATGAGTGTTGTAAACTTGATTTACTGAGTGCGACGTGATGAAATTAAAGGTCCGTATATGTTAATGTGCTTTTATATGACGGATGGGTATGTACGTGTATGTCAGTATAAGTTTTAACCGCGTTATTTTGTTTCTTATCTCGAAGCGATTGTTAATACGACCGTGTGTGAGATTTTTGTATTTTTAAAACGAAGACCGATCCTTGCTTATTACGTTGGACGTGTGTGGATGCGAAACGTCGCGGATATTACGTTTTCATCCGATGGGTGTGTGATGTCTTCGGCTTTGCCTATTTCTTTTTAAACCGTAATTTACTCGTTATTGATATTGATACATGTTGTGTGCGTGTGTGAATTTCGTATGTTGGGTGTTTGTAGTATTTACGTACATTTTAAGTTGGCGAACTAAGAATTATTACTGTGGCCTTAAGACTATTTGACTGTCGGGATGTTAATGTTAAAACTGTATTAGTGCAGAAGTGTGATATTACTTATTTTCAGACTAGTAAAGATATTCCACGCGGCGTTCGTAGTCTGCTCGCGTCAGTGTAAACAGTTTTAATGATTGGGTTAAGATGGTTTATTATAGTTGTAATAAAGTTGAATTAGTACAATGTTTTACGACAGTGTGAGTGTAAAAAAACAGCGATAGCGATTGTGATACCTACACGTTGTTTGCCATTTTACGTGGATGTGTCCGTTATTCGTTTGAGGTATCCAGACTTTTCCTTTATGCGTTGACTACGTCAGTTATATCATAAAATTAATAATTAAATATATACATATAACAAAAGACAACCTTAACATTTTTGTTCTATAGTTGCGTAGCATTTTATTATTCTACCTTCTGGTTTTATTTTTTTAAATTTTTGTTATTTTATTTTAATTAATTTTACGTTTTAATTTTACCTTCTCATATATCGACTTTTGTATAAGATGATCGTCCCGTATTTTGTAGCTAGTTTTTAAGTACGTTTCGCACGTTCCCGTTCATTATTTCGTGTTTTTCGCTAATTATGTTTATTTTTGTTCCGTTTATATATTATAATTATTATTATTGATAATATTAATACAGGATTATTATTTATATTAATAAAATTTTGACGACTATGCGTTTTATAGTGCTGTGACCTACGCGTGCTTAGTTCGTACGTTTATTAAGAAGTTTTTGCAGAATTTTCTTATTTTAATTTTTTTTTTTTCATTCTGCGAACAGTTAAATATACGGGACTCATAATAGTAATAATAATAATAATAATAATATTATTATTATTAAATGTTAATGCGGAAATGTTCAATTAACTGTTCTGTGTCGGTCTATAATATGTGAAATTCACGATTATTTTTTAAAAGTCTATAACGCGTAGTATATCGTGCGGATTTTTAATATCGTATATAGTTTGCTATCGGCCATCGTAGAGTGTGTATTCTTATTATATTGCGCGGTTCGATGGAGGAATTATACCAACAGTTATACTATTATATTAGGATAAAAATTTTCTGAAGACGAATGTCAAAAAGAATTCCAATCTTCGTCCGCAGTTTGGCAAAGAATCCATTATTTAGCCGTGTTTATTAAAAGGTAAATAAAGATATATATGACATTATAATGATGTAAGTAATATTAGTAATTTTTAGAATAATTCCCGGTGTAAGGTAATAAGCAGCATCTTCTAGGACTGTCTTCTTTTTAATTATATAATAATAATTAATATTAATAATAGGTAATCGTCGATGAATCTATATTATATATAATTATTTTCCGTTAATCGGACGGAATACCTACTTATTTTTTCTCGAATCTTGTCGATAATATACGAAAAAAAAAAAACGACAAAATTTCCTACGTCGAATTAATTGATATCAAAAGGAAAATTAATATATTCAATAAATTATTTTTAACGTAATTTTACCTATTTCTTTTTAAAGCTTCGAACACAAATTAATTATAGGAACATTTCAATATACGGACGTTGTAAAATAATAAAATAATTCCGGAATCGCGTATGACTGTGATTCTTCTTTTAAATTTTATTTTACAAATTAATTAAGTGTAATTATTATACTGCATATTACGTTATCAACAAGTTGGTCGTTGTAAAGTATTTTCCTTTTTTTTTTTTTTCATCGTAAATTTCATCTGGGTAATTTGGATACATATATTATATATATATATATATATATATATATATATATATATATATATATATATATGCAACAAATATTTTTTTATTTGTACATTTAAAACGCATGTCTCTCTTAACCTCGATATATTTCACCTTGTGTGGTTATTGTATTATCGATTTCTTCCTGTCGTCTATTTCCTTTCTCTTGTTTATACAAAAAC